>SEYY01005291.1:0-5000 GCA_009176605.1 Armadillidium nasatum | reverse complement strand
TATATATATATAAGAAAATTTATTCTCACCTTTTGTAAAGAATTACAAAATTTCTAAGTCCACAGATTTTCAAAAATTGGTTTTTATAAATTAATATATATCAGCTGTAATATAATTTTGATAAGAAAATATAACCAACATATACAATATATATATATAAATATATATATACATTATATATATATATATTTATATAATAATAATAATAATAATAATAATAATAATAATAATAATAATAATAATAACATTATCATTACTATTTCTGACACAAAACATGCCACATGTATACCTCTAAACCATTTTTCACAAACTAAATTTTCTCAACAAGATAAGACACGAGAGGTCTCGTCAGCCTCTCATGTGTAGACTCTGTTAGGCTAGACTCTGCCCATATGCGAGTTCGTAGCTTCTGAGGTTCTTCTCTCTCTAACTATCTCACATTTTCTCACTTTCTCATTTTCTTTACGCTCTCTCTCTCTCTGCTATCTTTATTCTCTCTTTTTCTCGCTTTAATTTGCTCACTCTCTTTAAGTTCACTCACTTCAGTTGTTTACAAAAATCTATTCTAAAACTGTCAAGTCAGGTCGCAGACTTAGAGGCAACTAACCAAATTTTGTGGACTACAAGAATAGTTTTTGTTCTTTCATAATAAAATATTTATTATATATATATATATATATATATATATATATATATATATATATATATATATATATATATATATATATATATATATATATATATATATATATATATATATATATATATATATATATATATATATATATATATATATATATATATATATATATATATATATATATATATATATATATATATATATATATATATATATATATATATATATATACTATATATATATATATATATATATATATATATATATATATATATATATATATATATATATATATATATATATATATATATATATATATATATATATATATATATATATATATATATATATATATATATATATATTAATATATATATATATATATATATATATATATATATATATATATATATATATATATATATATATATATATATATATATATATATATATATATATATATATATATATATATATATATATATATATATATATATATATATATATATATATATATATATATATATATATATATATATATATATATATATATATATATATATATATATATATATATATATATATATATATATATATATATATATATATATATATATATATATATATATATATATATATATATATATATATATATATATATATATATATATATATATATATATATATATATATATATATATATTCATAATACACTGACATAATGTTCAAATGAAACTTAAAAAGATTTGAGTTCTTGATACCATTTCTAAATTTTTCAGAAACTGAAGGCCCCATTTATCCAGCAGACACCTCTGGAGGAGAAGTTGCGGCAAACCTTGGATAGCTGGGATGCAGTAGATGTTCACCACAATACCCCTCTCACTAGGAACCTTTTTCCATGTGAATACCAAGAGGTCTGGGTGGACTTGTTTATGAAGTATAATACCCCATTACCCAGCTCAGCGGCCGTGGAGAGGTTGTTTAGTCAAGGGCTCTGACATTCTAAGACCAAAGAGGGCAGCCATTGCATCCAGCAATTTTGAAAAATTTATTTTCATGAAAGGGAATATGACCCTTTTCAGAATGCAAGAGGAGAGCTACGAGGAGGAAGAGATCATAGATGGCTGAATAAATAATAATAAATTCTTTCTCATTTTTTGTTATATATTTGCATTTTTCAAATAAAATTTAAAAATAATTCATCTTTACATCTTAGCTCTCTTTTTTTTTTTTTTTTTTTTTTTTTTTTTTTCTCCAAAATTTGCGCTTAAAATTTTTTTTTATTTGCGGACATGTGCGCTTTTGCATTTGCGGACAAAGTTTTTGAAGAAATGTGCGCTTTTGCATTTGCGGACAAAGTTTTTAAAATTTGCGCTTTTGAGTTTGCGCTCTAAATTTTAAAATTTGCGCGCCCACCTCTGATATATATATATATATATATATATATATATATATATATATATATATATATATATATATATATATATATATATATATATATATATATATATATATATATATATATATAATTTAAATTAAAATTTGTTGTTTAAATTTTCAAACATTTGTGTTGGAAAGTATTATGTGAATATTAATTTGAAAATGAGAGAAAGTGTCTTTAGATATTACGAATTGAAATTAACAAAAAACATATTACAAGATAATTTTTAAGATAAAATTGAGAAAATAGGAACATTTTTACTATTTACAGTATTATTATTTCTTAAATCTTATCGACTCAAAACCACTGGATATATTCTAAGAAAGTTTGGATTGATATCCAGTTTAAGAGAAACTGTACAGAAAATCTTTAAGAATCTTGATTTACGGTGGAACAAAAAGATTAACAATATGAACAAAATATTGGAATATGTAAACAAATGTAAATATATATTAAAATGTAACTTGATCAATCAGTTTTTATTAACCATTAATTAAATTAATTAATAATTTTTTAATTTTTGGCAAAATGTCATATGATTACGAAAAGTTGTTACATCAGATGACTAAGACCTACCCAAATCTAGAATATTCTGATACATTTATATAATGATTCGGGCTGGGTCATTCGTGTAACAGCCCAAAGCAGTCTTCATTAAAATGTAAAGCGATTAAATGTGAAATGATTCACCACATAATTCATAATTCAAATTCAAAAAAGAAAAATCAGTTATTGGGTTATCTTCATTGTTCAAAAAAAAGCCTCAGTGCTCCATCCTTTTCAGAAATGAGTATGCGTCTTTTCTGTACAGCACGGATATATATATATATATATATATATATATATATATATATATATATATATATATATATATATATATATATATATATATATATATATATATATATATATATAGAGGTGGGCAGTAACGCGTTACATGTAACGGCGTTACGTAACGGGCGTTACAAATGTAACGAGTAACGGTAACGCTTCAAAGGGTTTTAAAATGTAACGCTGTAACGGTAACGCTACCCCATTTTTACAAATTATAACGGGTTTTTCCGTTACTCGTTACTCGTTACATCCTACACACGAAACTCCACTGTGTTGACATTTTTGTTTATTTTTATGGAAACGAATTTTAATTTTTCAAGATTTTATAATATATATATATATATATATATATATATATATATATATATATATATATATATATATATATATATATATATATATATATATTGTTCTATCTAAAATTTTTGAAACTCTCCTCAACTCTCATTTCCTGGATCATTTGGAGTCTCATTCTCTTCTTTCTGATCACCAGTATGACTTTCGACGCTCGAGGTTAACTGGTGACATACTTTCCTATCTTACTGATCTATGGTCTTCTGCCCTTAGGGAATTTGGAGAGTCTTGTGTGGTGGCGCTTGACATATCCAAGGCTTTTGACCGGGTGTGGCATGCGTCACTGCTCTCCAAGCTCCCCTCCTTTGGGTTTCCTCCTTCTCTTTGCTTACTATTGTCTAGTTTTCTCTCAGATCGTTCCATTTCGGCAGTTGTAGATGGAGCGACCTCTTCTTCCTTTTCTGTCAACTGTGGTGTTCCTCAGGGTTCTGTTTTATCTCCAACCTTATTCTTACTTTTCATTAACGATCTTCTCCACTGCACTTCTAACTCTGTTCACTCTTATGCTGATGATTCAACTCTGCATTCTTCTACTCATTTGAAATTTGCTCCCTCTTTTTGCTTCTAAACTTGCTTCTCGTCTTCAACTTTCCGATTCCATTCTTGCCGATCTGGACGGGATTTCCCGGTGGGGTCATAGCAACCTTGTAAAATTCAACTCTTTAAAAACTCAACTTCTTCACATCTCCCTCTCAAAAACACCTCCTAACTTTCCTATCCTCTTCGATGGCTCTCCTGTCTCACCTATAAATAACATTAACATTCTTGGTCTAAACATAAACAACAAACTGTCTTGGAAACCACATATTACAATGGTTGCTAAGAAGCTGGGAGTCTTGTTCAAATTGCGAGAATTTTTTTTTCTGAGCAGTTACTCCAAATATATAAGGGTCTTATTCGTCCTTATATGGAGTACTGTTCTCACATTTGGGGGGCTCCGGCTCCTCCTCTCTTCTGGATAGGGTTGAGTCAAAAGCTAAGAGATTAATAAACTGTCCCCTACTTTCAAACTCACTTGACCATCTGTCTCTGCGACGTGACGTTGGCGCGCTATCTCTTTTCTACAGGTACTACAATGGCAGGTGCTCGAGGGAATTGGCCTCTCGCATTGCTCTACCGTTGCGTCATCCTCGTTGCACAAGGGGTGCCCTGCTTTCGCACCAATTTTGTGTGGACGTAGGAAATCCCAGGCTAGCCCGTTGTGGTACCTCCTTCTTTCCAGCCACCTCTATTCTGTTGAACTCTCTACCATCATTTATTTTTCCTCCTGTATTTAATCTTCCACTCTTCAAGTCTTCCGTCTGCGCCCACCTGAGTGCTGTGTGTTAGGGTGTGTGTGTGTGTGTGTTTGAATGAGCTTTGTGCATGTGTGTGTGCCCCCTCCTTGAAAAGGGCTCTGCCCGTGAGTGGTGACGTTCTGTAAAAATAAATATATATATATATATATATATATATATATATATATATATATATATATATATATATATATATATATATATATATATATATATATATATATATATATATATATAAATATATATTAGGGATGGAGCGATACCAAAATTTTTACCGATACCGATACCACCGATACAGTATCGGAAAATATGCCGATACTACTACCGATACCGATACCGATACTTTACTCTTATCTGAAAATTTTGCCGATACCGATACCGATAATATATTCGGAAAATTTACCGATACCGATAATACCGATACTTCACTCCATCC
>SEYY01005290.1:10000-11030 GCA_009176605.1 Armadillidium nasatum | reverse complement strand
AAAGCACCTATCACAAATAGGTCCTTAATGTATATCAGAAAGTATCACCAATAGGTCCTTAATGTAAGCACCTATCACAAATAGTCCTTAATGTCCTTAATGTATATCAGAAAGCACCTATCACAAATAGGTCCTTAATGTATATCAGAAAGCACCTATCACAAATAGGTCCTTAATGTATATCAGAAAGCACCTATCACCAAATAGGTCCTTAATGTATATCAGAAATGTATATCAGAAAGCACCTATCACCAATAGTCCTTAATGTCCTTAATGTATATCAGAAAGCACCTATCACAAATAGTCCTTAATGTCCTTAATGTATATCAGAAAGCACCTATCACCAATAGGTCCTTAATGTATATCAGAAAGCACCTATCACCAATAGGTCCTTAATGTATATCAGAAAGCACTTATCACCAATAGGTCCTTAATGTATATCAGAAAGTACCTTCATGTTCATTTAAACTAAGGAAACTAACTCTGTTTATTTGTAAAGTCTTTTTAAGGTGATTTACAAAGTGTTCAGTTTTTGCTTCTGTTTATTTACAGATTTTCTTTTTAAAGGTTTCTTTCCTACCCATTTATTTAACTGTTGTTCAGAAATTGCTTAAGGGTCCTCCAATCGTTTTCCAATAATAAATATACGAATATTTATGTCCATATTCTATTCTGTTTACCTAAGAATTGGATTTAAAGAAGACTATTTTTCTCACCTCTTTCTTTCTTTCATTTTTTTTTTCTCTTTTTCTTTTTCTTATTTCTTTCTCTTTCTCTTTTCTTTGGGGCTTATCACTTTCTCCTTCTCTTTTTTTACTCTTCTCTTTCTTTTTATTTGGGGCTTATCTTTCTTTCATTTCCCTTTCTCCTTGCTCTCTTTCTCTTTTCTTTTTCTCTCTTGCTCCTTCTCCCTCTCACTTTCACTCTTACCTTCGTTCTCTTTCCTTTCTCTCACTTTTCCTTTCATCTCTTTCATTTTCTTTTTCTCTTTGTCATTCCCTTCCTCTCTGTTATCCTCTTTCTGTTTGTC
>SEYY01005289.1:75000-80000 GCA_009176605.1 Armadillidium nasatum | reverse complement strand
AAAAAATTAATTCTATTCAGACATTATTTTAATTAATAATAACTAATATTATATAATAACAGTTAAGGAATATGCGACACCACAACATTAGAATTCCATAACAAAGTTACAGAAATAATGATAATAATAATAATAATAATAATAATAATAATAATAATAATAATAATAATAATAATAATAATAATATTAAAAAAATTGTATACTAGGAAGTAGCAATGCCAAAGAGCTGAATTTACCCTTCAGTGAGCCAGTATAGTTCATGGGAACATTAAATCCTACCATACTGAGAATAACGGAAATAATAATAATAATAATTATATATAATAGTAATAATATGAATCAATAATAATAATAATAATAATAATAATAATAATAATAATAATAATAATAATAATAATAATAATAATAATAATAATAATAATAATAATAATAATAATAATAATAATAATAATAATAATAATAATATAATAATAATAATAATAATAATAATAATAATAATAATAATAATAATAATAATAATAATAATAATAATAAAGAATAATAATAAAAATTCAACTAAAACAGTAAAAATAAAAATAAAAAAACTAACTATATTAATAATAATAATAATAATAATAATAATAATAATAATAATAATAATAATAATAATCATAATAATAGTGATGATAAAAATAGCAATAATAATAGTATTAATAAAAAAAAATAAAAAATAATAGTAATTAATAATAAAAGTAATAATTAACATATCTTTATGCAGAAATATGAAACATTAAAAGGTTTTATATCAGGTCCTATAGATAATAGACCTCCTAATGCAATAGTTATGAAATTGTAGCTAACCAGTTCTCTGAAATGTGGCTTCTAGGGAAAGAGGACATTGGTTCTCTTTTTTCGTACAATTTTATTATTTTAATTTATTTAACAAAAATAATTTTATGTTTAATGCTATGAATAATATTTACAATAGTAATAACCATGATAATTTTAATAATAATCAATATAATAATAATAATAATAATAATAATAATAATAATAATAATAATAATAATAATAATAATAATAATAATAATTAATAATAATTAATAATAATAGTAATAATAATATAAATATTTATTTTGCAGTAAATAGTAATAAAAATGATAATATCAATAATAATAGTTAAAATAATAATAATAATAGTAAGAGTAGGTATGCAAATGGTAAGAGATATAAAGAAATCAGAATATTGTAACGATAGTTGTAAGTGTAAGTGTAATATTTCTTTTACCACTCCACTGCAAATAAGGATAATAATAATAACTATTTGCGATAATAAAAACAATAACAATAATATTAATAATAACTATTTGCGATAATAAAAGCAATAATAGTAATATTAATAATAATTTTAGCAGTAAGCTCAATAATTACTAAAAATTATGACAATAATAAATAATAATAATATATAATAATTAATAACTAATAATTATAATTAGAATAATAATAATAACTAATAGTGATAATAATAGCATATAATATAATAACAATAATGAAAACAATAATAAAAATAAATATAAAGAAATAAGATGATAATGATATTGATAATAAAATTATTATTATATAATGATAATAATAATAATATAACATTGAAAATGATAATAATAATATAAAGTACTACTAAAGTTACTACTACTTCTACTTAAAATAATAATAATAATAATAAAAATAATAATAATAATAATAATAATAATGATAATAATAATAATAATAATAATAATAATAATAATAATAATAATAATAATAATAATAATAATACCATAACATTAATAAGTACAATTTATATCCTTTTACATAGTGAAGATGCAAAATATTAACATTTAATTAAAGGTTTTCCTATATTTAATTAAATAAGAATATTAAATTTTATCCTAAAGTTTTTATATATTTTTTATTTAATGTTACTATTAATTCTATTTTCTTTATTAATAATGAGAAGAATGATATTTTTAATATTGCATTATTATTATCATTTATTAATTATTATTATTATTATTATTATTATTATTATTATTATTATTATTATTATTATTATTATTATTATTATTATTATTATTATTATTATTATTGTAATCATTTATTATTATTCTTTTTTATTATTACTATTATTGTTATTATAATCATTTATTAATTATTATTATATATTATTTATTAAAATTATCATTATTTCAATCTTTTCATATTAATATTATTATTTTATTTTATATATATATATATATATATATATATATATATATATATATATATATATATATATATATATATATATATATATATATATATATATATATATATATATATTCTCTGCACCATATCTCGCATGATGCAGGGTCGTGTCGACTGCAGAAAGTTTTCAAATTTCAGCAACCATAAGTAAGGGAAAGAGGAAAAAAACTGGTTAAAAAGGGTTCCCAGCCTCTAGAACTCTGCGAAGAACTATTCTTCATTTGTCCTGACTGCGTCGAAATAAAAACGAAATATCTTATAAGGAGAAGTTTCAATAATTTCCAATTTTAAACATTTGTTGCTGAATGTTATTCAAAAAAACCTACTAAAAAAAATTTTTTGCCTCCCAAATTATTTATATTCAAAAATTATTTACAAATCCTGGCATGAAAATTTTCTTGCTCTTCTTAAATTTATTAAATTAATAATTTTGATTTAACTTTTATTATTGATTTTAATTTTAAACGTTAAATTCAATAAAAATTTAAAATGTTTTCTTTATTTTTAAAATTTTTTTCGCTTACTTTTAAATATCAGTCTAGATTCATTTCGTGCATTCAGTCTCTTGTCTCATTTCTTCAGAAAAATAACAAATAACATTTCTTCAGAAGACTTCAGATCTTTAGATTACTTTCCAACCCTTTCTCTGTCTCTTATATATATATATATATATATATATATATATATATATATATATATATATATATATATATATATATATATATATATATATATATATATATATATATATATATATATATATATATATATATATATATATATATATATATATATATATATATATATATATATATATATATATATATATATATATATATATATATATATATATATATATATATATATATATTATTTTTTTTTTTTTTTTTATGTCTCCTCCGGTGGGCAAAGGCCATAGAGGCCCACCAAATTCCACTGGAGTTGGGAAAGGTCTATTATCATGGTCGATGGTGGCCGACGTGTCCAGACACACGGCGTTTGAAAGTATGCAAGTCAAAGGAAGTTGGGAAAACAGATGAAGGGAGTGTGTTCCAGACTTTACCAGTAGAGTATATGTAAGATGAGCATAGCGGTTAAGTCTGGGGTCGGAGAGTTGGACAGAGAAAGGATGAGAATGTATAGAAAGGCGTGTAGCACGAGCTCTTCTCAATGGAGGAGGTATGCAACGAGAGAGTTCAGAAGAGCAGTGTCCGTTGTAATAGCGATAGTAAAGAGAGAGTGACGCAACAATTCGACGGGCAGAAAGAGATTGTAGAGAGTTAGTAAGAGCAGGAGAGTTGATGAGACGAAATGCTCTTGACTCCACTTTCTCTAAGGAGAGCTGTATGTGTGGAACCACCCCAGATGTGCGAAGCATACTCCATACAGGGACGAACAACACCCCTATACAGAGCAAGCAACTGGGGTGGCGTGAAGAAATTCTGAAGGCGCCTCAGAACACCCAACCTCTTAGAAGCTTGTTTAGAAAGAGAAGTAATGTGATCTTTCCAAGAAAGATCACGAGAAAAAGAAACACCAAGAATATTAAGGACAGATGAAGGCTTGAGTTGTGTGTTTTCGAAGAAGATATCATAGTTGTGTGGAAGATTGTGTCGAGTAGAGAGATGGAGGAACTGAGTTTTTGAGGCATTGAAAAACAACCATGTTTTCTCTGCCCCAATTTGAAATACGAGAAAGATCAGAGGTATATATATATATATATATATATATATATATATATATTATATATATATATATATATATATATATATATATATATATATATATATATATATATATATATATATATATATATATATATATATATATATAATATATGTATATTATTCTTTTTTTTATATCACCTCTGGTGGGCAAAGGCCAGAGGCCTACTCAACTTCCACCAGAGTTAGGGGGAAAGACGGAAGCCTGGTCAAATTAAAGGCCGACGAGACCTGATACACGACGTTTGAAGGTGTGTAAGTCATAGGAAGTTGGAAAAATAGAAGAAGGGAGTGTGTTCCAGACTTTACCAGTAGAGTACATGTAGGACAGAGCATAGCGGTTAAGTCTGGGGTCAGAGAGTTGGACAGAGAAAGGATGAGACTGTGTAGAAAGTCGAGTCGCACGAGCCCTTCTCAGTGGAGGAGGTATGCGACAAGAGAGTTCAGAAGAGCAGTGTTCATTGTAATAGCGATAGTATAGAGAGAGTGACGCAACAATTGGATGGGCAGAAAGAGATTGAAGAGAGTTAGTAAGAGCAGGAGAGTTGATGAGACGAAATGCCCTAGACTCCACCTTCTCTAGGAGAGCTGTATGTGTGGAACAACTCCAGATGTGCAAAGCATACTCCATACAGGGGTGAACAACACCCCTATACAAAGCAAGCAACTGGGGTGGAGTGAAGAAATACTGAAGGGACCTTAGAACACCTAACATCTTAGAAGCTTGTTTAGAAAGAGTGGTAATGTGATCTTTCCAAGAAAGATCAAGAGAAAAAGAAACACCGAGAATATTAAGAACAGATCAAGGTCTGAGTTGAGTGTTTTCGAAGAAAATATCATAGTTGTATGGAAAATTGTGTCGAATAGAGAGATGTAGGAATTGAGTTTTGGTGGCATTGAAAACAACCATGTTCTCTCTGCCCCAATTAGAAATGCGAGATAGATCAGAGGTTATTTGCTCCAAGGCAACCTTCCTTGCGCCTAGTAACTGTTGTTATTATTATTATTATTATT
>SEYY01005289.1:60000-72500 GCA_009176605.1 Armadillidium nasatum | reverse complement strand
TCTTTTATAAGGCTTGTTTATGAATTTGGAAGATGTTAGTGTCTTTCATATCACAGGCTATATATATATATATTATATATATATATATATATATATATATATATATTTATATATATATATATATATATATATATATATATATATATATATATATATATATATATATATATATATATATATATATATATATATATATATATATATATATATATATATATATATATATATATATATATATATATATATATATATATATATATATATATATATATATATAATATATATATATATACCTCCTCTATTGAGAAGGGTTCGTGCGACACGACTTTCTACACAGTCTCATCCTTTCTCTGTCCAACTTTCCGACCCCAGACTTAAGCGCTATGCTCACCCTTACATGTACTATACTGGTAAAGTCTGGAACACACTCCTTTTATCTGATTTCCCAACTTCCTTTGACTTGCACACTTTTAAACGCCGTGTATCGGGTCACGTCGGCCATTAGCGAGCAGATCTCGAATGTTCCCCAACTCTGGTGGAATTTGGTAGGCCTCCGGCCTTTGCCCACCAGAGGAGACATATATATATATATATATATATATATATATATATATATATATATATATATATATATTATATATATATATATATATATATATATATATATATATATATATATATATATATATATATATATATATATATATTATATAGTAATAAATCAATCAGAATCAATGACATCTTCGAAAACGCACTACTCAAACCTTCCTCTCTCTTTAATATTCTCTTTCTCGTGATTTTTCTTGGAAAGTTCAAATTACTTCTTTCTAAACAAGCTTTATAGGTGTTCTGAGGTACCTTCAGAATTACTTCATAAATGAGTTGACAACATAGTTGTTTGCTCTTATAGGGATGCTGTTCTCCCTTGTATGGAGTATGCATCACACATGGTGTGGTTTCACTCATACAGCTCTCCTTGAAAAGGTGGACTCTAGGACGATTTTCCTATTAACTCTCCTGATCTCACTAATTCTCTCCACTCTATTTCTTCAAGTCGATTATTGCGTAACTCTCTCTATACTATCGCTATTACAATTTACATTTTTTCTGAACACCCACGTCGCACACCTACTCCATTGTGAAGGACTCGTGCGACACGTCTTTATAGTCTTATCCTTTCTCTGTTCAACTGTCTGACCCCAGACTTAAAACCGCTTTGTTCAATCTTACATGCAATCTACTGGTAAAGTCTGGAGCACATACTCCTTTCCTTTTTTCCCCAACTTCCTATGACTTGCACAGCTTCAAACGTCGTGTATCGGGACCGTCGGCCTTTAATTTGATCACAACAAAACAAACTTATGAACAAACAACGATGAATCCAATGATGAAAACGGACTCCTATAAGTAAATTTTGACGTATATATACTATATATATATATATATATATATATATATATATATATATATACTATATATATATATATATATATATATATATATATATATATATATATATATATATATATATATATATATATATATATATATATATATATATATATATATATATATATATATATATATAATACGCAGCAAGTGAATTTTTCTTACAAAAGTCACGTGATTTGCTAAGATGTTTCTTAGTCATGTCTTCACCAATCTTAAAGATTCATCTTAAATTGAAGATTATTATTATTACTTTTCGCGCCAAAAGCCATTTAGCGCCAGCGAAATTGCCTCAAAGAACAGTGTTTTTCGGCTAAGTTTACGCGGAACTTGAAGATAAGCGGAAATTTTGACTCAAAGAAGACGGCTTAAATAGCATCTGAATGTGTTTTAAGTCATTAAAAAAAAAAAACGTTTCAAATAAAATAAAGGAAGAATGACTCAGGTTTTACGAGCGAGAATGAGCGTAGCGTTCAAAAGAAAAATATTTTTTTAATGACATAAATTCCATTTTATTTAAATTCAATTTAAAAAAAAAAAAAAAATCATATATAAAATAAAAAATTTAATTTTTTAAAAATCAGTGAATTTTTTTAAATTTTATTTTATTATTATTATTATTTTGGCAAGCAAATTTATTTCTTTTAAAAAGTGTATTTCTAATTGTTTGAAAGAGAATTTATTGTTTTGATTTAGAGGAAAATATATTTAAACAATTAAATTTACGTTCTCAATTTAATTAATTAACTCTCTAAACTAAATCAATGTAATTTTATTGCAAAAACATTTAACAAATTTCAAGCTGCAATTTATTTTATTATATATATACTATATATATATATATATATATATATATATATATATATATATATATATATATATATATATATATATATATATATATATATATATATATATATATATAATATATATATATATATATATATATATATATATATATATATATATATATAGATATATATATATATATATATATATATATATAGTATATATATATAGATATATATTATATATATATATATATATATATATATATATATATATATATATATATATATATATATATATATATATATATATATATATATATATATATATATATATATATATATATATATATATATATATATATATATATATATATATATATATATATATATATATATATATATATATATATATATATATATATATATATATATATATATATATATATATATATATATATATATATATATATATATATATATATATATATATATATATATATATATATATATATATATATATATATATATATATATATATATATATATATATATATATATATATATATATATATATATATATATATATATATATATATATATATATATATAGTATATATATATATATATATATATATATATATATATATATATATATATATATTATATATATATATTATATATATATATATATATATATATATATATATATATATATATATATATATATATATATATATATATATTATATATATATATATATATATATATATATATATATATATATATATATATATATATATATATATATATATATATATATATATATATATATATATATATATATATATATATATATATATATATATATATATATATATATATATAATATATATATATATATATATATATATATATATATATATATATATATATATATATATATATATATATATATATATATATATATATATATATATATATATATATATATATATATATATATATATATATATATATATATATATATATATATATATATATATATATATATATATATATATATATATATATATATATATATATATATATATATATATATATATATATATATATATATATATATATATATATTCAAAATATTAAATTCAGAAAACATATCTTATATTTCCGAAATCTTATAAAAGCTCAGTTTTGAGAACTTTTTAAAATGCTGATAACATTTCCCAATAAGAGAGAGAGAAAAATTTGTAGTTTAGAACTCATAAGGCATATAATTAATAGCCCTAATTATGGGCTGTTACGAAAAACATGTAACAAATGCTAAGAAACATATGTGCTCGATGTCTCGATTAGTTATACAGGCGTATAGAAATTTGTATATATTATATATATATATATATATATATATATATATATATATATATATATATATATATATATATATATATATATATATATATATATATATATATATATATATATATATATATATATATATATATATATATATATGAAAACTTAAATGGTTACTGAACTGTTTTAACACGATAATAATATTTAGTTCATCAATAATCCCTATTATCAATCTATGAGCAAAACTTTTTAAACAATAAAAACATAAAAAATTAAAACGAAGTAACAAATAGTAAAAAAGAAGGGAATCTATTAAAACCAGCACCAAGCTTTCGACCTCATACCTCGGAAGTCTTTATTCAATGCGATAAGAACAGCGAAAGAAAAGAGGAACAGTTATTCTCAAAAAAAATTGAAAAAAATTTTTTTTTTCTTTGGTTGGTAAATTGTATTTTTCCTGGTATGAATTGTTTGTTTCAAAATGTTCTTGTAATATCTTTCATTTTAGAGAAATCAAAATGTTCTACAAGTAAAGATACAATTTTAAAACAAACGAAAATATATGAAAAAAAATTTTCAGTCTTGAGTTTTTTTTTTACAATAATCGTTTCTCTTTTCTTTCGCTGTTATTATCGCCTTGAATAAAGACCTCCGGGTGAGAGATCGAAAGCTTGGTGCTGGTTTTAATAGATTCCCTTGTTTTTTAACTATTTTACTTTTAAAATATCACAATTTTTTTATTTAGTATATTCCCTCTCTATTTTACACTTTTCCCGAAGATGAAAATTTTTAATAATAAAAAAATTACCCCATATTTCCCAAGATACTCCACCCGTACTGCCAGGACCTACCTATAACTCTCTAGAAAGTTGCTCCCTAGGTTCCCCACGAGTGACGGAGTGTTACGAAGATACACAAAACACTTGCAAATGTAAATCATTTGTCTCTAACTTATAAAAACGTAATTTTTTTTTCTGGCAAAAATCGTTCCTTTTTCATTACTTAAATTTAAAGAGAAACTAAATTAACATATATCATATGGAAATATATATATATATATATATATATATATATATATAATATATATATATATATATATATATATATATATATATATATATATATATATATATATATATATATATATATATATATATATATATATTTCACTATCACCTTTCCCACTTTCGTGAGGTGGTGCCCGCCACAATTCCCTTACAAACATAACTATTCATACCTTTCAACGCTTTCACCACCTTCCTCCATCTCTGTCTCCACAAATCTTCTGCCCTCGTCTAAACTCAAATTCCTTCCATCAAAATCACTCTCACTCCATCCATCCATCTCCACTTCGGCCTTCCCCTCCCCCTACCCTTCCCCTATCTACATCGGATCTACGTAACTTGCCAACCATTCTATTCTCTTTCATTCTTCACATATGTCCAAACCATTTTAGCACATCCTCCTCCTCCCTATCAATTACACCCTTCTTCCATTTACACATCTCCCTTTCATCTCAAAGGCATTGAAACTTTTTCTCGACCGAGCACTTATCGTCTATGTTTCACACACATACAATACAGAAGGTGAAAACATACATTCAAACATTCTTATCTTTATTTCTTTCGAAATTTTTCCTTTCCTATATACTTTTCTTAGGGCCCCCAATACTTTCATTCCTTCTACCACTCTGTTCTTTATTCCTTTTTCCGTCCCACCCTTACCTTCCACCCAACATTACTATATATTTGAATTCATTCACCTCCTCAAGTTTCCATTCTCACACTTCTACAAACCAATTCCTCTCTCCACATTTCCTCTTCCCCACCTCCAATTCTCATAACTTTATTCTTCGCTGGATTGAATTTCAATCTCTTGTTTGCACATTTCCCTTCAAACTCTCTCACAAGTATTCTCATCTTTTCTCAAGATTCTGCCAACCAACACATGCCGCATCATCTGCAAAAAGTAAAACATTCACTTCACATTCACCCTCCATATTTCTCAACGTAATTCTCTTCCCTTCTCTCTCCATTTTTCTAAGTAAACCATTCATCAATAGATTAAATAACATGGAGATATTACAAACCCCTGTCTCAATCCCACACCTATGCTAAACCAATCGGATAGTTCTCTCTTCACACTCACTCTTGATCTACAATTCGCATATATATATATATATATATATATATATATATATATATATATATATATATATATATATATATATATATATATATATATATATATATATATATATATATATTAGTGATGGATCGGATGTCATATTTTCTAATTTGCGGATGCGAATTGATGCGGATGCGGATGTTGAATTTTGAATGCGGATGCGGATGCGGATGTTGAATTTTAAAAGTGCGGATGCGGATGTTGAATTTTCCGAAAGTGCGGATGCGGATGGATGTTGAATTTTCCGAAAGTGCGGATGCGGATGCGGATGCGGATGTTGAATTTTCGAAATGCATGCGGATGCGGATGCGGATGTTGAATTTTTAATTTTCGAAAGTGCGGATGCGGATGCGGATGTTGATGATGCGGATGCGGATGCGGATGCATCTATATATATATATATATATATATATATATATATATATATATATATATATATATATATATATATATATATATATATATATATATATATATATATATATATATATATATATATATATATATATATATATATATATATATATATATATATATATATATATATATTAATATAAATATATATGATAGTAAAATACTACTACATTACACCGTTGAGATTGATGGCATTTATAATAGTAATTTCAATAATAATAATAAAAAATGCAACTCAGAAACTTCTGTTTTATTTAGGATTTTGAGAACATTCCGCCATGTTGGATTTTTCTGATTGCTCTGACGGTAAATCCAGTTCTTATCCTTTCGACCTTCAAAGTCTTGTTTCAACTCCTTCTCATCCTTCTTAAATTCATAATATTCTTTTTTTCTTCTTCTTCTTCTTCTTCTTCTTCTTCTTCTTCTTCTTCTTCTTCTTCTTCTTCTTCTTCTTCTTCTTCTTCTTCTTCATAAATGAAATTGACAAGTCGTCGTGAAATTACAGCCAATCGACCAAATAGTCAATGTGCCTTCACGGTATCTAATTTTTCTATATATATATATATATATATATATATATATATATATATATATATATATATATATATATATATATATATATATATATATATATATATATATATATATATATATATATATGTATGTATGTGTGTGTGTGTATTTTTTTTACCTACAACCTTGCCCACAATCATTGGGTGTTGTCTGCCGCAGGACACATCCATTCAAACACATATCCCTTCGCCAATCTTTTCCATTCATTCCTATCCTTTCTAAATATATATATGTATATAGAATCTCACACCCTCCTCTCAATTCACTCCTCTATCCCTTAAGAGCTTCTTGACACCACTCATCGAACTTCCCCTCGGTTTTCCTCTTTCTCTCACACCCTCCACTTCTGGAACAAATACTTTTTTAGCCATTCTCTCTTCATTTCATCCTACAAGCATGCTCTATCCATTTCAGAATACTCTGTTCGACTCTCTCAACTATAATCCTTGTTCACCTACACATTTCCTCTATTCTAACATTCCAGACTCTATCCCTTCTACAAATAGCACAAAACACCTTCACACCTTTCATTTTGAAAACTTCGATTTTTTTTTCTCTTCCTCGTGTTCAATTTTCATACTTCGTTCCTGAACATAAACATCGTCATACAACATCCCTCAAACATTCTCACCTTTACCTCCCTTGGTAACCTACCTCTACTCCAAATATCTCTCAAACCACCCAGCACTTTCTCCCCTTCTCTTATTCTATGACCCATTTTTTTCGCTCATACTATCGTCTCCCTCACCAAATAGTACCCACAGATAATTAAATAAGGTAACTCATTCCAATGTCTTCCTGCTCACTTTAATTTGCAAGTCATCTCCTTTATCCAAACCCCTCTCCCCTTCCTCCTTAATTTTCATCCACAACACTTTACTCTCATCCGCATTTACTCTTTAGCCTAATTCGTCACAGTCTTTTACAAATTCATCCAAAAATACTTTCAAATTCTCTTGTGTATCAGCCAAAAGTACATCATCATCCTCATACATCAACATATTTGCATCCCACATACCCTTGTTGCTCCCATATATATCTATATATATATATATATATATATATATATATATATATATATATATATATATATATATATATATATATATATATATATATATATATATATATATATATATATATATATATATATATATATATATATATATATATATATATATATATATATATATATATATATATATATATATATATATATATATATATATATATATATATATATATATATATATGTGTGTGTGTGTATATATCCATTTTTCTCATCACTCTATCAATGAATAAATTAAACAACCCCTGAGACATTACACAACCCTGTTTTAGGCCATTATTTACATGAAAAAAACTCATTTTCCATTCTGTTACTCTTATACATACTCTACTGTTCCTATTTAATGCTCTAAAAACTTCCCGCACATTCTCCTCAATTTCATACTCACTCAGGAACTCCTATAGTTTACTCCTATCTACCCTATTGTAAGCTTTTTCTAAATTCATAAAACATATCAACATCCTTCCTTTTATTTCTACTTTTCTCCACAATTATTCTTTACATATATATATATATATATATATATATATATATATATATATATATATATATATATATATATATATATATATATATATATATATATATATATATATATATATATATATATCTTCTGCCCAGCAAAGTTCAAATGCCTGCCAATCGCCTTCGGAAATGAGAAATTCAATGGACGGATCAAATTGAAAGCAATATACCCCGATACACGGCATTTGAAAGTTTGTATGTCAAAGGAAGTTGGAAAAATAGACTTTTCAAGTAGAGTACATGTAAGATTGAGCATAGTTGCTAAGTTTAGTGTCAGAAATTTGGGAAGAAAAGGAAACCATATATAAAGACGTGTCCTACGAGCCCTTCTCATTTGAGGACGTTTGAGACAGGACATCAGAGGAGTGGTGTCCGATGAAATTGAGATTATCCTGAGGTTGACGCACCAACACAAGACGATCCTGAGAAAGATAGTATGAGCAAAATAGAGGAGAGCTGTGTGAATGGAATTACCCAAGAATTACCAAACCCCTTATAAAGAGCAAGCAACTAGAATTGAGAGGGTTCGAATCCCGGCGGTATAGCAGACTTTAATAGTTGCAATATTGTTTCGAACCACGAGTTGAGTTAGTGGTTCTAAAAAGAATGATATTTAAGTAGTCTGCGAGAAAGAGGGATAGAACTGCCCTCATTGTCCCGTGTCATGGTGAGGTAGGTGGGGTTCGTTGGGAGTTTGCATGATAGTATTTCATGAGAATTCCCAGCGTGATCTACTTTTGTACCGTCTTGGCTCCAGGGGATAGCACTCTTGCTTAAGATCCAAGAGACCAAGGTTCGAATCCCGGCGGTATAGCAAACTTTAATAGTTGCATATATATATATATATATATATATATATATATATATATATATATATATATATATATATATATATATATATATATATATATATATATATATATATATATATATATATATATATATATATATATATATATATATATATATATATATATATATATATATATATATATATATATATATATATATATATATATATATATATATATATATATATATATATATATATATATATATATATATATACTGCACCTTTGGAGTAATATCGATTTTCAGCATCTTTCCTAAGTACATTAATTACCTAATCAGATTATAAACTAAGTCGACTCGATTCACGGCGTTTCAAAGTGTGCAACTCAAAGTAAATAGAGAAATTAGATAAAAGAAAAATGTTCCAAACCTTACCAACCTAAGTACTTGTAAAACTTAGCACATGAAGAAGGTTGAGATTGTATCAAAAGGCAAGTAGCTAAAGCCATGCCTAAAGAAGGAGGCATGAGATTTGGAACTTTAGAAGTAGTGTCCACTATAATAGTGATAATATAAGGAGAGTGAAGCAAAACCCAGCTGATAGAAAGAGATTAATGAAAGTTAATGAGAGCTAAAGAGTTGATAAGTGTTGACAATATAATTAAAGATTATTAAGCAATAGGATGATAGCAGAGGTTAAAGCAAAGGTTTGGCGTTGAAAAACCTTTAGTGACACGTCTTTCACACAGGGATGTGAGAATGGAAACACTTCATATAAGTAAGAAGCCAACGAATCTCTTGTACATAAAAAGCTGCTAAGTTCGTGCTGAAAAAGTGTTTTCAGGACCTCAGGATAGCTAACATTTTATAGAAGATTGTTTGTTAAATTTAAGTTTCAATTGATTGATCCCTTCAAGAGAGAACACGAGAAAAATAAACATCAATATATTAATCGACAGACGAGGGTTGCTTTGCATGTTTTCGAAAATAGTAAATATTATTATTGTACGGGAAAAAATACTGTGTAGATTGAAGAATGAACTGTGTTTGTGTTTTTGAGACCTTTAGAGAACCATGTTTTTCCAAAGCAATAAGAGTTACAAAAAAGATCCTAGATTGTAGCTCTAAAAGTACCTTTCTAGCATCAGCTATTTGTGGTTGGGAGGAGATTTCTGAAATTGAATAGTGTAAAAAAAGTGGAGTCAATATAAGAGTGGATGGAAAAAGAAAAGAAAGAAAATAATTAATAGAAGGTAGGAAAGGAGTTGGGGTAGAACAGAACCCTTAGGAACAAACTATTGATAGATTTAAGTAATGAAAGGTGCCATTCTACAATAAACGATATTAATTAAGATCAGGGAGGAGGTTATAGATAGAAAGAATATTACCGAAAAAGGGAAGTTTAGAAAAAAATGCTTTGTTCCAGACTCTATCGAAAGCTTTCAATATGATTAGCGCCATTGTAAAAGATTCATCGAAACATAGAAGGGAAGTAGACCAAGAGTCAAAGAAAAGGGGAAAAGAAGTAACTATAAAATTTATATTTTGAACAATTCTGGCGATTTGAGATAAGCTTAAAAAAGATGTTCCTAATCTACATTTTGATAGATTCGAAAACTTTGGAAATTACAGAAGTTAAAGCAATAGGATGATAGAGGGTTGAGAGGTCCCTTTTTTGCTGCATGCTAAATAAGAGCATGACTCCAGATTGAAGGAGAAGTCGAAGTATATACTGTAACTACAATTACTAAGGGTAAGTGCAAATTAGGAAGAGAAAGTTTTGAAAACAACGGAAGGAATACCTTCGGGTATTAACACCTTGGTATTTATATCTTTAGATAAAATGTTAAACATAAATGAGGTGGAGGTAAGAGGTCTAAAATAAGGAACATCTTTGCAATTGTCAAAAATGAAATTAGAGGGAAAGGTTTGGTGTTGGCATAAGTTTAATTAACAGTATAAGTACAGTAGGAGGATTGGAAGAATGGAAAGGGTCTAATATATGGAGTTCATCTAATAATCAGGGATCCTAATAGGGAGCTACACCATATGCCTTATGTTGATCAGGTTGTTCTGGATACTGAAATGATAGATGAGTACGTAAGCTGTATTATGATACTAGAGTGTGTATTCCAGTGGTCAACATTGAAGTCTCCCAGAGTGATATTTTTAGGGAAAGGATAAGAGAGGATTTGTTCTATTTTAGAGATTAAAGAGTCGTAAGTTTACGATTGCCAGTGAAATTCTACCTTAAATAGGAAGAGCAGATGAATTTAGCCATAAAGTAGAAAATTCTGAAGATTCCAAATTAGAAATATGATAATAGATCTCAGTTGAATGAGTAAATCGTTGAAAATTGAAATGAAAATTGAGAATAGAGACAATAGAAGAAACAGAAGAGTTCACTATTGAACAGCTCCAAGTCTTGAGTTTGGACTAAGAACAAGTAGAAAGTAACAAGAGATGTGTTCTGTAAGAAGAGAGGTGGCTTTTAACAAAGTGGAAATTAGAGTAAAGATCACGAATATTGTACGAATAGAGAAGACAAAACCTTGGATTAGGGAAGCAGACAGAGTCTTTGCGGCACCAGCCTAATTATCAGCTGTCGTTAATTCCCAATCGGTGAAGGAGAAAGTTATACTGTGAGGTTGTCTGAGATACTTTGACATTTGTTTGGCCTGTCTTAAGTCTTATTAACGTTGTTTGGCGTACGTACGTACGTGCGTTTTATCCCTCTGTGCTATATGTTTTAGTTAATTAGCTTAATATTTAACTATTTTGTTTTCAATAAGTGGTCTCTTTCTTTAGGGTTTTATCGGAAATTTAGGGGTTTTATTCATGTTGATGCGGGTTTGGTTTTCTTTTTCTCATTTTACTTCTAATTTATTGACGAGAAAATAAAGAGGGCTTTGGAGAGCCTAAAAACAAAATTCCTATATATATATATATATATATATATATATATATATATATATATATATATATATATATATATATATATATATATATATATATATATATATATATATATATATATATATATATCAACAATTCTATTTTAATCTGATTTAAAAACGAAAATATAAAAAGCTCAAGGATTTTACGAAATTGACCTCCACACTAATAGATATGGAATTTTATAAGTTTGCTGTAACTTTATATTAAGGTAAACTTTGGTCGATATTAGTGACGTAATAAATTTCTTGGCGTGAACTATTTTGTGACGTAATTAATTTTTTTAACGTAATCAAAATATAGTCAAATGTTTAATATATTGTTTTTTGCATTATCCATCATTTATTTAACTGCTGCGACTTTAATACAGTTGTATTTAATTTTTAATCTCT
>SEYY01005289.1:50000-55000 GCA_009176605.1 Armadillidium nasatum | reverse complement strand
ACGGCTCTCCTAGAGAAGGTGGAGTCTAGGGAATTTCGTCTCATCAACTCTCTTGCTCTTACTAACTCTCTTCAATCTCTTTCTGCCCGTCGAATTGTTGCGTCACTCTCTCTTTACTATCGCTATTACAACGGACACTGCTCTTCTGAACTCTCTCGTCGCATACCTCCTCCATTGAGAAGAGCTCGTGCGACACGCCTTTCTACACAGTCTCATCCTTTCTCTGTCCAACTCTCCGACCCCAGACTTAACCGCTATGCTCAATCTTACATATACTCTACGGTAAAGTCTGTAACACACTCCCTTCATCTGTTTTCCCCAACTTCCTTTGACTTGCATACTTCCATCGACCATGATTATAGATCCTTGCCAACTCCGGTGGAATTTGGTAGGCCTCTGGCCTTTGCCCACCGGAGGAGAATATATATATATATATATATATATATATATATATATATATATATATATATATATATATATATATATATATATATATATATATATATATATATATATATATATATATATATATATATATATATATATATATATATATATATATATATATATATATATATATATATATATATATATATATATATATATATATATATATATATATATATATATATATATATATATATATATATATATATATATATATATATATATATATATATATATATATATATATATATATATATATATATATATATATATATATAATATATATATATATATATATATATATATATATATATATATATATATATATATATATATATATATATATATATATATATATATATATATATATATATATATAATAGATGTTCTTCATCTGCTTGAATATTTCTTTACAAGAGGTGAACTATTCCAGTTCTGGAATCTCTGTCAAGAGGGAATATTTTGGAGTAACCTTCAAAGGAATACATTTCTCATCTTCCCACCTGCGTCAGCAGTTTACTGATAAAGGAAGCCTCTTCCTCTCCGATCAATCGAAGAAGCTTTCTCGTCTTCTATGTACTAAATTTTTACCATTAGAAATGATGATTGATTAGCGATACCTTTGCTTCCTTTTAGTTAATGACATCGAACTGAATCATTGTCCTGCCAAATGTTCCAGACGAAAAAGCATATAACATGAACACAATCGTTAACTAAAATCTACATATGTAAAATTTCAAGTAATCAATAATATAAATATATATATATTATATATATATATATATATATATATATATATATATATATATATATATATATATATTATATTATATATATATATATATATTCTATAACCGCATGATACCAGGCTATTTCAACACTACTCCCCGACTGACCCCCTTCCCTCTTGGAATTCAAACCTTTATATTATATTTGTTCGAAAGATTATGTCTAGTAGATTGATGAAGAAATTAAATTTTTGAACCAATGAAAATACAACTATTTTTTCTCTCTTCCAAATTATAAATTAGAAAGGTTAAAGAGTACGTAAGGTCACCCTCTCAGCATTGCATATTTGCATACGTAAAATGTAGTAACTTTCCAAAATTAATATAAGAGCAACTGAAAGAAGAGATAAATATAATCTTTAATTAACAGGAAAATGAGATTAGGAATAAAAAAGAACATTAAGAAATAACATTTTTTAAGTATTTAAAAGATGAGCTGTGCTTCTTAATGACAACTGAAATAGTGCAATCTGAAAGAAAATCGGAGAAAAAGTTTTGAGTTTATGTTAATGATTTGGGTCACTCTATCGAGAGCTTTCTATGCATTTCATCCCCACTACAAAAGACTCACAGAAACCCCAAAGGAAGGATTGATCAAAAGTTAGAAAGAATGGAAAGAAGAACATCAGTCTATCGTTGTTTCTTGCGAAAACCATAATAAAAATCTGAAGTAAACTTAGAAAGATTGATTTATATGTTAATCCAACCACGTTGTAAATGACATCGAAATTAATTTTAGAAAGATTAGAAGGTAGAACAATAGTAAGATCGCTAGAACTCATGTTAAGTTTGGATACGCTTCATACAAGAAGGGAAGATAACAGGAACAACACAGCTTACCAAGTTTGGGGAAATTCTAAAAAAAATAAGTTTCCAAACCATTGTGAGTAGGACGTCAGACCTAGAACTTTCTTAGAATTAAGCTAAGTGAACAGGAAACACATCTTCTCATATAATAATAATGTTGGGTTAGGTGAGTTGTAGACGGTTTAAAAGAAGCCAAAACAGCATACCCAGTTAAAATTTAGGAATAATTTTAGTCTGAAACATCAGTCATGTTCAATCAATGTTGCCCTATCGAAGAAGTGGCCGACATACTTTAAATCGTCGATGGCCTGAGGTTAGAATAAGGAGTGTTAAGGATACTTCCTACTTTACTCCATTTTCCATCAGTACACACCATTTTCCTCTTATCTCCCCATTCTTCTACAAGTAGTATGAACTTTTTTCACACAAAATAACCACTGCTAAAGTTAGCACATTATATTTATTTTTTTTAAATAAATAAATAAAAAATTAAAATGATGTCCACATTAGTACCTCGGAGAAGGCTAGAGAAGTGACTTCCAGAAATAGCCCTCATCTACCCTTGAAAAGAGAGAGAAAAACTTAGAATTTGGTGACCCCTGAAGATAGGGTTGTTGCCACAAAGAATTCGACACCGGCTTGCCCTTGTTTGCTACCTTCAATTCAATTTCCATACATCTTATTCCTGACCGAAACTAAGGTGCTTGAGCCTTCTGATCTCAAACCCCTTTTCCTCTTTCTATTACCGTCTGTATCCTCGATTTTCAACCAAAGGCGGTAGTTTCATGCGCAACAATGTTGTCTGTTTTCGTGTCTTTGATTTGGAATCTTCCTGATTTTCCACATGTGGCTTAGGCTCTTTTGCCATTCTACGACTAAATGCATTTATGCTGTTTTATCTCCTAACTCTACTGACTATCTTAAATTCTTCTGATATCTAACTTCAAATAGAATATATTCTCTCTTCTCCTTTCTATAAAATCATCATATTAGTTGATTTCGCAACTCCCAATAGTTTTCTTCTATTTCTAATTATAAAGTCTGTGAAGGTGCCTTCTATTTCTCTATCCAGAACGTCCTTGAGCAGTTGGTGCTGCTTTCTTTCTCATATCCCTGATTGCCCTGGAGATGATCCTAACATTCTAGACATTTTTTTAACTTCTAATCATTCTCTTTATTCTGTCAAACTCGAAAGGAGAGGTCTGAAGAGATGTCTCCGTTCTAATATCGATAATATACAGAGTGACAAAACAATTCGACTGGAAGAAAGAGGCTAGAGAGAGCTAATGAGAGCGAAAGAGTTTGTAAGACAATAAACCATAGATTTCACTTTTCCAAGGAGAGCGTCATGAGTGGAACAACCCTAGATGTAAGAGGCGTACTTCAAACAAAAGTGAACAACACCCCAGTAAAAAAACAAGCAACATAGGTGGAGTGAAGAAATTTTAAAGGCCCCTCGGAACGCTCAACTTTTTAGAAGCTCGTTTAGAAAGAAAAATTGTGATCCTTCCAAGAAAGAAAACTAGAAAAAGAAATACTGAGAATATTAAGGATTAACAAAGTTTTGAGTTGTGTGTTTTCGAAGATGTCATAGTTGTATGGAAGGTTGTATTGAGCAAAGAGATGGAGGAATTGAGCTGCTGAGGCATTGAAATTGATCATGTTTTCTCTGCCTCAATTTGAAATACGAGAAATATCAGAGTTTAGTTGCTCCAAGGTCACTCTTCTTGCATCAATTACCAGCTATCAAACTGAAAGGTGTGATGAAGGGTAGAGTCATCGGCACATGAGTGGATAGATGGTTGAGTAATAGAGGAAAGGTCATTAATAAAAAGCAAATAAAAAGTTGGTTATAGGAAAAAAACAGAACACCACCACTATTAATAGATGTAAAGGAAGAACTGTCGATCATCTACAACAGATGCTGTAGAACCACTTAAGAGAAGATCAAAAAGAAGGCCAATTGGAGAAGGATATATTTCGAAAGAAAAAAGTTTGGAAATTAAAGCTTTATTCCAGACTCTTCCGAAAGTTTTATATATGTCCAGAGTGACAGTGAAAAATCGAAGTAAAAAAATTGAGAAGAAATAGTTTACCAAGGTAGGGTGTAAGCTCAGAAGCAAAAAGTTTAGGAACTTCAGCTCTAATACCATCAGGACCATACGACTTTTTTTTTTTTTTACAGATTACCACCATTTCTTACTGCTAATCTTAGAGAGAGCAGAAAAGACTTCTTTAGAAGAAATTACTACAATAGTCATAAATGAGTTGGAGGGTTTTGAAGGAGGGGGAACAGATCAGGAATTGTGTAAGGTTGAATTAGACGCAAAAGTTTGAACGAAGATTTCAGCTGTGGCAGAAAGCAAACCTGCAGTTGTGTCGTGAGAAGATAATGGAGGTAGGAAAGAGAAAGAAGCAAAGTTAGAGTTGAAATTTTTTGCAAAATGTCAAATGAACGTGATGAAGAGGGACAAGAAAGATTATTGCTTTTCTATGGAGAAATGAGTTTTTGCTGTTCCTGGGATTAAATTTTGCACGACTCCGGAATGAAATATAAGATGTATGAGGTTCTGAAGTTTGAAGAGGACGATATTTCCTGACTGCAGCATCCCTGTTTGAATAGCATGAGAACTAGCAGAACTAAATCAAAGTTTGTTAGGTTAAGTTGAAGGGAAAGAATACGGAATGTACTCCCACATGCCAAAGAGAATCACCTCAGTTATGAACTCTGTATATTTCCGAGAAATCACTCCCACGAAAACAATAATTATTCCACTAGAAGTCGAAGAAGTACGACTACATGCCAACCAGTCAGCAACACTGAAGAGCCAGAAACGTTTCCTCTCCATAGAAGGGCCGTTCTTGAGGAAAACAAAGTGACAGAACAAGATTCAGAAATTACGTGATCAGATGAACTCAGAGGAGGAATGAGTTTAACATTCTAAGGAAAAGGATTGG
>SEYY01005289.1:42500-45000 GCA_009176605.1 Armadillidium nasatum | reverse complement strand
CGTCATTCTTTAGCTCACACTCAGTTTTTATTCAACAATTTTCAAGCACACACACACACATGCATACAAGTATACGGAATAAATACATTCTATATTACCTCAATCCTTGGCTATGACTTACTCTCTTTCAAAACACAATCACAAACAAACACACATTCCCATGCGCTCATTTATTATCACATTGCCCGCATGCACACATTCATACAAGGTGAATACACATCCTCCATTCTCACTTAAATGCTATACTGCTCTTTCTATCTCTTCAGCTTGTTTATTTTTATTATTATTATTATTATTATTATTATTATTATTATTATTATTATTATTATTATTATTATTATTATTATTATTATTATTATTATTATTATTATTATTATTATTATTATTATTATTTATTATTATTTATTATTTATTATTATTATTATTATATTATTTATTTATTATTATTATTATTATTATTATATTATTATTATTATTTATTATTTATTATTTATTATTTATTATTTTATTATTTATTATTTTTTTTATTTTTTTTATTTTTTTTTATTTATTATTATTATTATTATTATTATTTATTTATTATTATTATTATTATTATTATTATTATTATTATTATTATTATTATTATTATTATTATTATTATTATTATTATTATTATTATTATTATTATTATTATTATTATTATTTTATTATTATTATTATTATAAATTACTTTAATATAGGTTTCCATGACTGTGACTTACTCTCTCTCAATTGCAAATATGCAAACAAACGAACAAACGCACACTCCAATAACCTTTTTTCACATTTCTCTTGCTCAATCTCTTATCTTAGTGTCTTTATCCTTTTTCAGCATTGTTTTTATTCAATATTATTCACAAACGTACATAAGTACAAGATAGATATATATATATATATATTCTCTATTATCTCAACCTTGGCAATAACTTGCTCTCACTCAAATACAATCATAAATAAACACATTCTTATATACGTTAATTTACTATCACATTGCCCACATACACACATACAACATACATGATAGAAACACATACTTTATTCTTCACTTAATGCTATTATGCTCATTATATCGCTCTTCAGCGTCTTTATTATTATTTATTTATTTATTTATTATTACTATTATTATTATTATTATTATTATTATTATTATTATTATTATTATTATTATTATTATTATTATTATTATTATTATTATTATTATTTTTATTACTATTTGCTACTATTATTATTATCATTATTATTATTGTTAATCTTAATAGTAGTAGTAGAAGTATTTCTTGTCCCAAGCCTTCTAGATAATTTACTTTATTATTTACAAGAAGTTACTCCCTATGGTAGCAATAAAACATACCCTATGCCCTCTAGACAACTTATTTTATCATCACGATGTAAGCTGTAGTAATAGTAGTAGTTGTAACAGTTTTTACTTAAAACATCAATGCGATTACCATAACGCAATGTTATGTTTTTTTCTCGCAAGCACTATCTTTCACACACTCACACATACCTCATAAACGCAAACACATTTACGAACAAACAAACGCATAAACGGTCATTTACGCATTCTCTAGCGCGATCTCTTAGGGGGTCTTTGACATTTTTTTATCTTTGTTTTTATTTAATATTATTCATACACACATTTATTCATAAGTACAGGATAGATTTATATTCTTCTACTAATTTCTCAACATCAACTTTGGCTACAATAATAGCTAATAACAACAAAAGCAATAACTAATAATATAATAATAATAATAATAATAATAATAATAATAATAAATAATAATAATAATATATAATAATAATAATAATAATAATATAATAATAATAATAATAATAATAATAATAATAATAATAATAATAATAATAATAATAATAATAATAATAATAATATAATAATAATAATAATAATAATAACAATAATAATAATAATAATAATAATAATAATAATAATAATTAATAATAATAATAATAAAAAGACAAATGTGCATTAAGTGAGAATAAAGAAGATTGTCTTTGCCAAACTAACATAAACAAACATACATTCCCATAAGCTCATTTACTCTTCAGAATCTGGCATCTTACTCTTCAGAATCTGGCATCTTACTCTTCAGAATCTGGCATCTTACTCTTCAGAATCTGGCATCTTAGCTACCCGATGAAGACATTTAAGCATAAACTAGTTATCTTCATACTCAACTAAATGAAAAGACATTTATGAATACACTTTTATACACATTATTTATCTTTCTTAATATAAGTAAAATAAGTTTATTTATAGATGAATAATTAAAAATGCTGATTTCGTTAAACTTTTAAAATAAATTTAGAAATTTCAAGAACAAAGTTTTTCAGTGAATATTTAAAACAAATTTTGCTAAATATTACTTAAAAATTATAAAGTAAGATTTCAAAAACATTTAATTTAAATAAAAACATGTATATATTTTTTATATACGCAATAAGTAATATTCGCATA
>SEYY01005289.1:10000-37500 GCA_009176605.1 Armadillidium nasatum | reverse complement strand
ATACCAGTAAGATAGCCTGTGAAAATGAAAGAATCAAAGTACATTTGTCTTTCTTGAGTTTTTGCATCTTACTCTTCATAAATTTGTAACAATTTAATCTATAATAGTTTGTGTAAAAAAAACAAAAAAACAAATTCGCACTAACGTACCTTAAGATCACAAAAGACTCTTCAATGATGATCGTGTAATTGGGAGCATCAAGAAGAATTTTCATATTATCATAATTTTCAGTCAGTTGGATAGAATAGGCAACTGGAACAGAACCAAGAAAATTACCATTATGTATTGGTACAGCTTTGAAACTTCTACTTGATGAGTATAAATATCCTCTATTCAGATGGCTTATAAACAACTTCTAAAGCTTCGATCAAACCCTTAATCTCCGAATAATATACCAAAGATGAATTTTCATGAAGAGAATAGAACTCCCTGAATTCTTGATCCCTATTTATGTACCGCTAAAATGTTGTTTCTGGTACTAGTAAATTACTCTCTCTAAGAAGAGAGCCAAGAAGCTGGGCCGATTCTTTTGATAGTCTTAAATCTCTTGTGAGATCATTGAGCTGTCTGTGATTGTGATAGTGGTTTTGGCTCATTGAAACCAGACGAAGATAGATAGAATGAATCATTCGGAGGTGTCCGTATTAATTATCTCTTCATCAGAAACTTTATTCAGATTTAAACTTCGAGGTTCGTCTGGAACTGGAATACCTGGTCCATAGGAGATTGGTTTTATAGCAGAAGGCACATCTGAGTATTTAATAGCGTGCTTGTTTTTCTTATTTACTCTTGAAACAACAGATCAGCATTTATTAACTTTGGAGAAGCATGAATGCTCACAAATTGTGCATGTGTGTATTTGAAAGTTAAAATAACATTCCCCCAATTTACTTACCTTGTAATTTTGTCATACAAAAGTAGCAATCTGTTACAAGATCCTTTCCTTCCCTCCAAACCATAGGCATACCAAAAGGTAATGCCTTCACATTTCCAGTGCTTCATCGTCTTAGGTATTCAACACATGTTGGACAGCAATGTGAGGAGTAGTCTTTATCTTGATCGTCCAACTTAAGGCCAGAAAAGGCATGATAGGAGGCCTTTACAAATGGTGTAACGATAGATTGCTGCCCAGATAAGACAACTTTGCCACATTTGTAGCAAATTTTTTTAATTAATTTTTGTTTTTCAACTTCTTTTCATGATATATTTTTAAACTTAAAAATAGCTATAATAATCTTATAACAAACACTTCTGTGTTATTGCTATAATAATCTTAATAATAAACAGTTTTCTGATAATTTTTTTAATATAAAATTTAGTTGTGTAAGAAAATTTCCTAAATAAAAAAAAAAGCACACGTTGAAGCAAATCAACAGGTTTAAAAAAATAAAAAAGCAGAATAGATGCTGAAATATGATTGGGAAAAAGTAGACGAAATCCAAAACGATTTGTAGATTTGAGGTCAACGTAAAAAAAAAATTCGGACCTTACCTCCAGCTCTTAGACAGATTAGCAACCTTGATATGGCCAATAGTTTGGTTTATGAAAGAATGTTAAAATTTCGTGAGACGGGAGAGCCATCGAAGGGGATAGGAAAGTAGGAGGTGTTTGAGAAGATGTGAAGAAGTTGAGTTTTTAAGAGTTGAATTTACAAGGATACGACCCCACCGGGAAATCCCATCCAGACCAAGAATAGAATGGAAAATTACGAGAAGCAACTCTAGAAGCAAAAGAGGGAGCATATTTGAAATGAGTTAGAAGAATAGAGTTGATCATCAGCATAAGAGTGAACAGAGTTATAAGTGCAGTGGAGAAGATCGTTAATGAAAAGTAAGAATAAGGTTGGAGATAAAACAGAACCCTGAGGAACACCACAGTTGACAGAAAAGGAGGAAGAGGTCGCTCCATCTACAACTGCCGAAAATGGAACGATGAGAGAAAACTAGACAATTAAGAAAGAGAAGGAGGAAACCCAAAAGGAGCTTTCAGTGACGCATGCCAACCCGGTCAAAGCCTTGGATATGTCAAGCGCCACCACAAAAAACTTCCCGAATCCTAAGGGCAGAAGACCATATCAGTAATAAAATACCATGATAGAGAATAATGAGACTCCAAATGATCCAGGAAATGAGAGTTGAGAAGAGTTTCAAAAATTTTAGATAGAACACAGGTGAGAGCTATAGGTCGATAGTTATAGGGTCAGATACTACCTTTTTCGGGATCGGTTGAACAAACGCAGCTTCCAGCATTGAGGAAAAGTATTTATTTTAAGGCATAGAGATAGAGCTGAGGACAGGCGCTAACTCGAAGCACACTCCCTCAAACCAATCATCCGGGCCATTGGCCTCCTCGTTCATAGAATTCAGGATCCAATGCACCGATTGAGTTTACAGGCAGAGACATCAAACCTGAGAGGAGAAGGTAGGAGGAGGGATGTCAGATCGAGCAGGGTGGAATTAGATGAAAAAAGAGCCGAAGAGATTAGCCTTTTCAGGGCAGTTTTACACAAACCATCAGAGCGAATAGTGAGGAAAGGCAGATTTACAGAAGTTATAGAGATATTTTTGACAAGAGGCCAGAATTTTATCAGTAGGAGAGCATGGAGGTCAGCGCACTTCCTTTTATGAAAGTACGCTTAGTCCGTCAAGAACATCCCTGCAACGATTCCGGGCTGAATGAAAATTAGCAAGAGTGATAGGAGAAGGAGAGTTTTTCCATTCACGATAAGCACTCTCTCTCGCGAAGGGCAAGAGAACAGCCGTCATCGAACCATGGATTTTGAGGAGAAAAAGATTTTGTTGAAGATGGAATGAATCTGCCCATCCCGTCAAGGATTACGGCCCCTACCTTTTCAGCAGAGACAGAAGCCCCCAAGTAAAGCAAGATTCACTCCAATGAGAAGAAGGGCATTGCCCCCCAATTAGCCCGATTAAAGTGCCAGAAAGTACGTTTCATGGTGGAGCTAGAAGAAACATTATAACTAAGAGCTATAAGATTATGGTCAGAGTTACCAATAGGAGGGAAAATGGTGTATTTATAACTAGAAGGAGTAGTGGTGAAGCATAAATCAAGTGTATTCAAGAATTGGTTAGGGCGATCTGGAATGTGTGTGGGTTCCCTAATCAACTGCTCCAGATCGTTTGAGAATGCTGAATGATTTGGACCAACCATTCAGTGTGATGTACGTTGAAATCCCCTAAATAGAGGACTTCAGCATTTGGATGAGAAGAAGTAACAGTCTCGTGAGAAGTAGTAAGATATTGGAAAAGAACTGGAAAATCTGTTCCATTAGAGGAGCAGTAGCAGAAACACAAGATAATTGTAGTAGTAGGAAGACAGATTTTAAGCCATAAAACGTCGAAATTAGGAAGATTCTAGATTTACGAGACGTGTCACAGGAGTGTTAATGTTAATATAGGCACAGACTCCACCATTTAGTCGGAAATTGTGAAAAAAGTTGTAGTTTGAGACATTAAGATTGCTAGAGAAAGAATCCCTGTCCAACTGGGTCTCAGACAGAAGCAATAGGTTAGGACGAGAGGTAGTGAGATGGTGTTCAACAGACGCGAGATTAGATTAACATATTAAAATGCATTGTTGGCTTATATAAAAAATTAATCCCTCATTTATATTTATTATTATTATTATTATTATTATTATTATTATTATTATTATTATTATTATTATTATTATTATTATTATTATTATTATTATTATTATTATTATTATTATTATTATTATATTATTATTTATTATTATTATTATTATTATTATTATTATTATTATTATTATTATTATTATTATTATTATTTATTATTATTATTATTATTATTATTATTATTATTATTATTATTATTATTATTATTATTATTATTATTATTATTATTTATTTTATTCTTATTACTATCTTTATTATTATTATTATTATATTTACTGTTGGAAATATAATTAGCAATTAAGAGACGTTATTTTTATTGTTATTTAATATTTAAAATATTTTTGCAGTCATTACCAATTATGAAATTTAATTAATACCATTATTATGCCTTGGGCTCAAAGAACACAACGTACTATTGCAGTTATTAGATCTCCTGTTCATGTACGAGTATTAGAATATTTTTTCAATTAAATCCTATTTTTTCAGTATTTGATATGATTTTGCAGCAACATAAAAATATATTAAAGCAAGTGTATATTAAAAAACCCTGAATTAAATTACGTTGAAATAATTAAAAAGAAATATTAACATGAAACCAAATCTAAATGAAATTAAATTTTTTATAAAAATAAAATAAAAAATTCGAAATCTCATTTTATTTCATCTCTCTCTCTCTCTCTCTCTCTCTCTCTCTCTCTCTCTCTATATATATATATATATATATATATATATATATATATATATATATATATATATATATATATATATATATATATATATATATATATATATATATATATATATATTTTTTTTTTTTTTTTTTTATGTCTCCTCCGGTGAGCAAAGGCCCGGAGGCCTACCAAATTCCACCGGAGTTGGGAAAAGCAATCTGATTCTTGTCGATAATGGCCGACATGTGACCCGATTACACGGCGTTTGAAAGTGTGCAAGTCAAAGGAAGTTTGGAAAACAGATAAAGGGAGTGTGTTCCAAACTTTACCAGTAGAGAATATGTAAGATTGAGCATAGCGGTTAAGTCTGGGGTCGGAGAGTTGGACAGAGAAAGGATGAGACTGTGTAGAAAGACGTGTAGCACGAAGCCCTTCTCAGTGGAGGAGGTATGCGACGTGAGAGTTCAGAAGAGCAATGTCCGTTGTAATAGCGATAGTATAGAGAGAGTGACGCAACAATTCGACGGGAAGAAGAGATTGGAGAGAGTTAGTAAGAGCAGGAGAGTTGATAAGACGAAAAGCCCTAGACTCCACCTTTTCAAGATGAGCTGTATGTGTGGAACCACCCCAGATATGCGAGGCGTACTCCATACAGGGGCGAACAACACCCCTATACAGAGCAAGCAACTGGGGTGGCGTAAAAAAACTACGAAGGCGCCACAGAACACCCAACCTCTTAGAAGCTTGTTTAGAGAGAGGAGTAATGTGATCTTTCCAAGAAAGATCACGAGAAAAAGAAACACCTAGAATATTGAGAACAGATGAAGGTTTGAGTTGAGTGTTTTCGAAGAAGATGTCATAGTTGTGTGGAAGATTGTGTCGAGTAGAAAGATGGAGGAATTGAGTTTTTGAGGCATTGAAAACGACCATGTTTTCTCTGCCCCAATTTGAAATCAGGGATAGATCAGAGGTCAGTTGCTCCAAGGCAATCCTTCTTGCGTCTAATAACTGCTGTTGGGAGGGACGTCTTTCAAATTGAAAGGAATAATGAAGGGTGGAGTCATCGGCATAGGAGTGTATAGGAGACGAAGTAATAGAGAGAAGATCATTGATGAAAATTAGAAAAAGAGTTGGAGAAAGGACAGATCCTTGAGGAACACCACTATTTATAGATTTATAGGAGGAACGGTGGCCGTCTACAACAGCTGCTATAGAACGACCAGAAAGGAAATTAGATAGGAGGTCACAGAGAGAAGGATAGATTCCGAAAGAGGGAAGTTTGGAAATCAAAGCTTTGTGCCAGACTCTATCGAAAGCTTTCGATATGTCTAGCGCCCACAGCGAAAGATTCACCGAAACCCCGAAGAGCGGAGGACCAAGAGTCAGAAAGTAGGGAAAGAAGATCACCAGTAGAACGTCCTTTACGAAAGCCATACTTGCGATCAGAGATAAGATTGGAAGAATTGAGATGTTTCCAAATCTTCCTGTTAAGGATAGATTCGAAAACTTTAGAAAGAACGGAGGTTAAAGAAATTGGACGATAGTTAGAGGGTTGAGAAGGGTCCCCCTTCTTCGGTACAGGTTGAATGAGCGCACGTTTCCAACAAGAAGGGAAGATCGAAGTAGAAAGGCAAAGACGAAATAGTTTACCAAGGCAGGGTGCAAGCTCAGAAGCACAAGTTTTGAGAACCGCAGGAGGAATACCATCAGGACCATACGCCTTCTTAGCGTTAAGCTCAGAGAGAGCAGAAATGACATCTTTAGAAGAAATTACAATGTTAGGCATAAATGAGTTGGAGGGGTTGTAGGAGGAGGAATAGCTCCGGAATCGTCTAAGGTAGAGTTAGAGGCAAAAGTTTGAGCGAAGAGTTCAGCTTTAGTTGAAGGCAAAATGGCAGTTGTGCCATCAGAAGATACTAGAGGAGGGAAAGAGGAAGAAGCAAAGTTAGAGTTGACATTTTTTGCGAAATGCCAGAAAGGGCGAGATGAAGAAGAACCAGAAAGATTATTGCATTTGCGGCGGAGAAAAGAGTTTTTGGTATCTCGAAGAATAGATTTTGCACGATTCCGTGATGAAATATAAGTAGCATGAGTTTCAGGAGTTTGAAGAAGACGGTAATCTCTGAAGGCAGTATCCCTGCGGCGGATAGCGCGAGAACAAGCAGAGTTAAACCAAGGTTTGTTAGGTTTAGTAGAAGGGAAAGAATATGGAATGTACGCTTTCATGCCAGAGAGAATCACCTCGGTTATACGCTCGGCACACTCCGAGGGACCCCTCCCACGAAAGCAATAATCATTCCATGGGAAATCAGAGAAGTACAACCGCAAGTCTGACCAGTTAGCAGCACCGAAGTGCCACAGACGTCTCCTCGCCGAAGGCGGGGGCCGTTCTTGCGGAAGACTTGAAGAGACAGAACAAGATACGGAGATAAGAAGGTGATCGGATGAACCCAGAGGAGGAAAGAGTTTAACAGTATAAGGAGAAGGATTAGAGGTTAAGAAAAGATCAAGTATGTTGGGTTCATCACCAAGACGGTCAGGGATACGAGTAGGGAGTTGCACCAACTATATATATATATATATATATATATATATATATATATATATATATATATATATATATATATATATATATATATATATAATTTGCAGATGTTTTATATATATATTATAATAATAATAATAATAATAATAATAATAATAATAATAATAATAATAATAATAATAATAATAATAATAATAATAATAATAATAATAATAATAATAACAATGATAATAATAATAATAATAATAATAATAATAATAATAATAATAATAATAATAATAATAATAATAATAATAATAATAATAATATAATAATAATAATATTAATATAATATTAATTAATTAATATAATATTAATATTAATAATAATATTAATAATAATAATAATAATAATAATAATAATAATAATAATAATAACAATGATAATAATAATAATAATAATAATAATAATAATAATAATAATAATAATAATAATAATAATAATAATATTAATATTAATGTTAATATTAATAATAATATTAATATTAATATTAATATATAATAATAATAATAATAATAATAATAATAATAATAATAATAATAATAATAATAATAATAATAATAATAATAATAATAATAATAATAATATATTCGAGAATTGTTTTATTTCTGTCTGCACTAATACTGATAAAAGCATATTTGGAAAAGTTTTTCTTTTGTGGAGGAAGATAAATACAAATAAAGAGGGGGAAATGGAGAATAAAAATCCGAAATTTTAATTAACAATATTTTCCAGAATTAATTTTATTTTTAAGAACTAATTAAAAGTGTAGGTGTATTCGCACAGTTTCGTATGATAGGGTCAGTTCAACCATTGTCTATATACTTAGTTTGTGATTTCAATTGAATGTAGTTATGATCAAAAAGGGCATTTTGAGCTTTTGAAAGAGATTGGTGTGTAGTTTTTATTTCCTTTTCATCTTTTGATATATGTCCTTCTCTCTGTAAAATCATGTTTGATTTCTTTCCAGTTTGGTTTATGAAGCTGTTGTAGGTTGCCACGTTTCATCTTTTAAATCTTCTAATAGAGATCTTTCTTTAATACTATTTTCTTTATATGTTTGATTACGTTTACTCCCTTCTATCGGATACTTCATCGCCTGTACGCTCTTATTCTGATGTCTCCAGTCTTCAATATTTTTTTTCATGTTAAATTGAAAAAAATCATTGAACAGGAAAAAAGCTGCTTATAATATCACCTAACCTCTGTTGTTTGTTTCCAATGTCTTCCCTGGAAATAAAATACCTTCGAAAGTATATAATTAAAGCTTTCCTGTCTTTAATGATCTTTGGTAACTTTTTTTTCTCTAAATTTTCTTGGAAGGATCAAATCGTTTACCTGTTATGCTGACCCTTAAATCTGAGAGATTTTGGTTTTGAGGTGACTTTAAACTTTTTTCACTTCAATTCGTTTTCTTACTTTTGCATAGAGGTGCCATTTTTCCATCTATGGAATACGCTCATCAACTCACACTCTCTCTTTCTATCAGTTGCACTCTCCTCGCACTTTCTCTTTACAAAGGACATTGCTTCTGAAATCTCAAGTCACCCTCCTTCCCTTTAAAGAAAGCAAGATTGGATAATCTTTCCTCCCACTCTTATTCTTTCTTTGTTCGGCTTATTGACTTCAGATATAATTTTTCATGCTACTTATTGGTAAAGGTGTCCCAAGCACAGGTTTATCATTTCATTTAACCTGGATATTTTTAAAAACGGTACGAAATATCATATCTACAAGCGAATCAATACTGAATTTGACTGGTTGGTTCCATGAAGATATTTGGTATTTTTAAATAAGAGGTTACTTTAAAAAAAAAAAAAAAGCACTTTTCAATATATGATCTTACGTCTAAAATTTCAACTCTTTCTATTAAGATAAAATCACTAAGTCGATGTTCTGCATCTGTAAAGTCAGAATTTTAATTGAAAATTCGGAATTTTTTTGATTTATTTTTTTTGTTTTGTTTCAGAAACATTTCTTTAAAAGGAAAAAAAAAATAAAAATAAATAAATATATATATATATATATATATATATATATATATATATATATATATATATATATATATATATATATATATATATATATATATATATATATATATATATATATATATATGTATATATATATATATATATATATATATATATATATATATATATATATATATATATATATATATATATATATATATATATATATATATATATATATATATATATATATATATATATATATATATATATATATATATATATATATATATATATATATATATATATATATATATATATATATATATATATATATATATATATATATATATAATATATATATATATATATATATATATATATATATATATATATATATATATATATATATATATATATATATATATATATATATATATATATATATATATATATATATATATATATATATATATATATATATATATATATATATATATATATATATATATATATATATATATATATATATATATATATATATATATATATATATATATATATATATATATATATATATATATATATATATATATATATATATATATATATATATATATATATATATATATATATATATATATATATATATATATATATATATATATATATATATATATATATATATATATATATATATATATATATATATATATATATATATATATATATATATATATATATATATATATATATATATATATATATATATATATATATATATATATATATATATATATATATAATATATATATATATATATATATATATATATATATATATATATATATATATATATATATATATATATATATATATATATATATATATATATATATATATATATATAATATATATATATATATATATATATATATATATATATATATATATATATATATATATATATATATATATATATATATATAACACCGTAAAAATAAAGTGTGAAAGTAAATCCTTAGGGTGTTGTAAGGACACTCGTTGCAATCTTGTCTGCTACAAAAGTTATTTATTTTTTCTCTTCGAACAAATTATTATACAAGAAGTTCAATGGTTATAAATTCCTTCTTTACTTCACTCTTAATAATATTTCATGTGAAAAAAAGAGAAAGAGAAGAGATTTATTTTTGTGTAAGACTTGCTTCGAAAATCTTTTGCGAGTTTCATGATGAAAAGTAATAGAAATGGATCTTGCTTGAAGTATGGCTACTCTTTAATTGAAGTTAGTATTTTGTTCTTTCTTTATAGAGTTATTAAATTAATTTTTTTTTTTTTTTTTTTTTTTTTGTGTTGATCATAAAGGAAGCATTATCATTATTATAAGGTACTGTTTTACTATTGTGATTTTATTTTTATATTTGTTAGTAATTTGGGCTTATGACTTACTGATGCAGTGTGGTTCGTGATGCCCTCAATTTGCTGCTGTTGCTGCTGTGCCATGTGGCGAAAGAGACAATTTCAATAGTTCGGTGCATTGCGGCTGTAATAATATTAAGGTGTAGTGCGCACCGCTAATGAGATATTGCGGTTCAGTGAAGAGCGGTGCAATGGTTGTGAACGAACCTTTTGTGTGGTGTGCTGCGTTGCAATGCCAAAATATGATTGGTGGTACGGTGTGGTGGCTAGAAAAAGAACTGATAGTGCGTACTGAAAATTACAGTGATCGACCAACCCTTGTCAGAATATTATTCATAACAGCTTATAAAAAGAATTCCCAAGCTCTCCTAAACATATATAGATACACACACACGCACGCATATATATATATATATATATATATATATATATATATATATATATATATATATATATATATATATATATATATATATATATATATATATATATATATATATATATATATATATATATATATATATATATATATATATATATATATATATATATATATATATATATATATATATATATATATATATATATATATATATATATATATATATATATATATATATATATATATATATATATATATATATATATATATATATATATATATATATATCTTGTGAGTCTGTTCGGGAGTCAGTTTGATAAGTATTTCTTGAGACTTCTTGACGCAGCTCCTCTTTTGTACCATCAAAGAGGTCGATGGTTCGATTCCCAGTATAGCAGATTTGAAAATTAATATATATATATATATTATATATATATATATATATATATATATATATATATATATATATATATATATATATATATATATATATATATATATATATATATATATATATATATATATAATATTATCAAGATGATTGCGCTTGTGTTTTTGAAATTTCAAATGGTTTCAGTAAAGAATTAATTTGAATAATTTTTACGAAAACTTTTTGGAAAACTTGGATATTTTTTCATTTGTTTTCGTCAAATTTTCAGAAATTTTGAGAAAAATTTGGCGAAAAGAAATGAAAATGTCTTGAAAAAATTTGAAAATTATTCAGTTTTGTAACTTTTTGAATTTATTATTATTATTTTTTTTTTTTAAGCAGATATTTTTTTTTTATATATATATATTATTTATATATATATATATATATATATATATATATATAATATATATATATATATATATATATATATATATATATATATATATATATATATATATATATATATATATATATATATATATATATATATATATATATATATATATATATATATATATATATATAATATATATATATATATATATATATATATATATATATATATATATATATATATATATATATATATATATATATATATATATATATATATATATATATATATATATATATATATATATATATATATATATATATATATATATATATATATATATATATATATAAAATCTGTTCATTAATTACCGTATTCTGTTGACTGTCGTAAGATCTTCGAAAATCTAAACTATAGATCAGAGCCCCTTCTTCTTCTTCTTCTTCTTCTTCTTCTTCTTCTTCTTCTTCTTCTTCTTCTTTTTATTACTTATTTTTCTTCTTTTTGCTTCTTTTTCTTTTAATATCATTTGAGTGATTTCCCTACTCATGATTGTCAATGACTTTCTTCTATTTCAATTTGCATCTTGTGAGTTCATGAATCATCTCACTATTCAGAATAACTTTAAATAGATGGTACAACACCCCACCAGGATCTTGGATTACCTCGGAAATGAAACCAATATATTGAATCTTTTATTAAATTTCTAATCCAGTTTCCATATACAATTAAATTCTCTCCACTTCTGGGTCCTTCCGTACACCTTCTTATCTCTGTATCTTTTTCTTCCTCTTCAAGTCTTCGGCAGGAATGTTCCCCGGCGTTTTGTGCTGTAAATAAATCTAGCGTACGGTTATAGTTCTTTGATTTCCCCTGGAATGATTTCAATTTTCGTGGGAGGGCTTTCGGGATGTGCTGATCGCAAAGCCAAATTGATTCGCTCTAGCGTGGAATCCTTCATTCCAATTGTTTCAGTTCAATTAAAACCTTACTTTATCCCTGATTGATGTTTTTTTGCTATTTGTAACTCATTGAAGCTGCCCTCAAATGACCGTCTTCATCAAACCTCATAAATTCATGTTTCTTACATTTTATCTCGAAATCGCTCAAAATCCTTCGTAGGAAGTATAACAATCTTTCTAATTGTTCTCTGGAATTTGCAAAAAATTTTCCTTTTAAAAATGCTTTTTTTCTCCTTCTCTCCTTTTTTTTTCCTAATGGCAGTATACAAATCTCTTACCTTCTTGTATGGCTAGACATTTCGTTCAAACTAAGTCTATTGTCGATTCCTCAGCTATTTTTCCTTCTCCACCTCCTTCCAACTATATATACCTATGTTAATTAACTACCTCTGCAGGTGTTTTTTCCTGTTGCTTAAGAGTGCGTACGGTCATGCCACCACTCTCTTCCTGTGCCTATACAAATTTGTCCTTCCAAACTTGCACCCTGTCTTGATAAACTGTTTCTCCAATGCCAATCAATTTTAACCTCTCACTCCTGCTGAAAGCTTGTAGTAATTCATTCACACTATCACCTTAATCCCTGCTTTTTTCAATGTTTTTCAATTTATACTTAACAGAAAGATTGGAAATATTTTAAATTTTCTAATCTTATCTCTGATCGCCAGTACAGCTTAAAAAAGGAACGCTAGATTAATGAACTCTCCCTTCTCATCGATTCTTAGTCCTCTGCTCTGAAATTTTAGTGAATCTTCTGCAGTGACGATGAAGATCTCCGACTTACAACCCGGCCGTTCTATAGAAGGTATTATAGACGGCCATCACTCATTCTTTAAATCTATCAATTGGGGTGTTCCTCAGGGTTTTGTTTTTTATTTGTTTTTCACTTCGTTTTCTATTCACTTATGACGAAACCATAAAAGACGACCCACTCGACATGAAGCAACTGACCTCATATTTTTTCGCATCTCTTTGCTGGGGCAAAAATAAAACTACTTATTTTCAGTACTATCCCTAACTTATTTCTTCCATTATCTGCACGATATAATCTTGGACAGAATTACTAATTTTTTGTTTTCAAATACACTCACAACCTAAACTTTCTGATCTTAAATACATTTGGTATATTCTTTTCTCGTGAAATTTTTTACAATCACTCTATCACTTTCAATAAACAGGTTTATATGAAACTGGATATTCTGAGACGTCTTTGGAACTTCTACACATTCCATCTGCATGCTTTTTTTTCAGGACTGTCGTTTCAAACTGTAAGGATTATACATCGTATATCTGTGATCTCCATGATAAGAAAGAATCTAGAGGTTTCGACTTGTTAACAACTCTCTGGCTTCCGCTAACTATCTTTTTCAAACATACGATCTTTTGATTCATTCTCCTTATTCGAGTATTCTCACAGTTATAATTTGCGCTGCTCTTCTGAGCCCTCTAGTACTATTCCTCCTCATTTGAGGGCCTCGTGTGACTTTTCTACAAAATCTCATCCATTCTCTGTCCAACCTCATGACTCAACATTAAACCGCTATTCTCTTTCTTACGCATACTTCCTGTAAAAGTCTTGAACATTCCTCCTCATTCTGCCGTCTACCTTGGCACACAAATGGCAATGAGATTGACTCACGTACTTGAGGGCGCCGGTTTGATCCCACTTGAGGAAACCTAGGTATATACTACCTACAAAAGTTCCTCTCCTCAAATATGGCAATATCCTTGAGGAACATTTATTTAAAAAATAATTTATTTTCCAAACTTCCTTCGACTTCCACACTTTCAAAGGTCTAGTAAAAGTAACCATCGTGTGTCAGTTTACTTACCCGAGTCTGACTGTACGTAGACATTAACTGGTTGTGCGACTGATTGACTGACAGAGGGGTCACACCAGCGTTTACCCTTATTATTTTAAATTCGGAACTCATCAAATGAAGCTTAAAAAACTAATATCTACTTTACTAATAAATTTTTCAAAATTAATTAATTAACTTAATTAATTAAATCTTAATTAACTTTTATCTTAATATTTGAAAATAAATCATTCATCTACCAGAATCAAAATTCTGATGATGTCCAAAGTTGGCGGACAAAACCGGTCAGCAAATAGAAGATTATAGAAGAAGAACAAAATCTCTTGGAAAATGGAAGAGAAAATTCAACTGATCATTGTTAACTTATGATTATGATTATTATTATTATTATTATTATTATTATTATTATTATTATTATTATTATTATTATTATTATTATTATTATTATTATTATTATATAATAATTATTATTATTATTATTATTGTTATTATTATTATTATTATTATTATTATTATTATTATTATTATTATTATTATTATTATTATTATTATTATTATTTATTATTATTATTATTATTATTATTATTATTATTATTATTATTATTATTATTATTATTATTATTATTATTATTATTATTATTATTATTATTATATATTATTATTAAATTGGAAGAGAAAATCCAACTTATATTAAAATAAAGCTGAATAAAACTAGAATTATTATTGCTATTATTATTATTATTATTATTATTATTATTATTATTTATTATTATTATTATTATTATTATATTATTATTATTATTATTATTATTATTATTATTATTATTAATATTAAATTAAAAAAAAAAAAAATTAAAAAAAAAAAAAAAATTAATTATTATTATTATTATTATTATTATTATTATTATTATTATTATTATTATTATTATTATTATTATTATTATTATTATTATTATTATTATTATTATTATTATTATTATTATTATTATTATTATTACGAAAAAAAATTAAAGATGATTATTTTTTATTACCTCAGTTAGCCCAACTCTGGTAGGTACCTAAGTTAGGTAATAATAAATAATCTAAGATTAAGATTACCCATAGAAGAAATTGTGGCCTATTTCAAAATTAAAATTAATCAATAAAAACCTGGGTATCGTATAAAAAAAATTTAAACAATGATAACTGATTATTAATTTATATCCAAACACGGTAAGTCGAGAATTAAGTTGGAACGTAAAGTTTATGTTTAAATTATCTGACCTTTTGATGTCATTACTATCTTGGGTTCAATTGTAGATTCAGGGGCCGGTTCCCTATACCCCCAAGATGTCCCCTGCATTCAGGTTTCTTTTAATAATTTTATGGAGAGATAAATAATAGAAAAGTAAGTCTTCACTTTTTCACTTTACTTTTCTTAGCAGTGATCTTAAAAACAAGAAATGACATATGAAGAACTAGATTGAAGGTACTTAGAAATCCAAGCATATCGGCAGTTTGTTTAGGAGAAAAAAATGTGATTCTTTCTGCCCGAAACAGATTAGTTTTTTTTTGTTTACTTTTTTTTTCCTTTTTCATATTCTTTTGCAATTATTAGGTCATGAATCAACCTAACTTACCTCACAGTGTTAAACTTATAAATGAATTATACATATATATATATATATATATATATATATATATATATATATATATATATATATATATATATATATATATATATATATATATATATATATATATATATATATATATATATATATATATATATATATATATATTATATTTTATTTTATTATCGCTATTATTAATATTATTAGTAGTAATAGTAGAAATAATGTTCGCAGTTGCTGTAGTAACTGTAAAGCTTATTATTAATAATGATTATTATTATTATTATTATTATTATTATTATTATTATTATTATTTTATTATTATTATGAATGAATGAATGAATTAATGAATTAATTAATTAATTAATGTATTTCTAAATATAAAATTCTTTTTCTATATTTTTATAAAATTTTTCTTACACATACTTGAATACTGCAGTTAATTTTATAAATTTTGAGTACATATAAAAAATATTTAAATTATTTTCTTAATTACAGCTGGTTCCTTCTTACTGTTTTATCGCGTTTTTGATCAAATTAACTTTATGATATTGGACTTAAGAAGATCTCTACTTTACCCCTAGTCTGCTAAAACCCATGTTATCAAATATTAATAAATAAATAAATAAATGAAAAAAAATAGCGAAATTTTTTTTAAAAAAATTATAATTTTTTTTTTTTTTTTTTTTTTTTTTTTTTTGAAGGTTCATGCACCCCTTATTAAATTTTATATTTATTTGTCTTGAAATGTAGGCTTATTAATTAATTTGATTATTGATATTAATTAATTAATTAATTTGATATTTTAAAGCTTAAAATCATATTGTATGTTACTTATTAATACCTTCACTAAATCATCTATGAGAAAATTTATTGAAACGTATTTACAGTGCATATAGTAATACTTATGTAAATATATATGTCCAGTTACAGTTCTCTGGAATTAAATCATACGAATTGTTAGTTATAGGCGTTAAAATCTAAACTAACGATTCTTATGTTAATATTTTTGCTTGAGAAAACTCTTACATAAATATTACAAACTTAAATTTGCCACTATCTGAGCTCTGAAAAACATAAGGCTCAGAAGACCGAAGACGTAACACAGAAGAAGAAACTGAAGGCTCCCAGAATACAAGAAAACAACCAAGAAATGTAGATCTAAAAGTAAGAAATGACTATAATCATTCTACAAGAACTTCTACCAAAGCAGCATCACCTCCGTTGCAAGAAGAGGGAAGCTAGCTGAGAAATGTTGTAACTCAGGATCCAAACATTCAAGGCTTGGGAGAAACCCTTCAGTCTGAGGTCGAAAAGAATAATTTCAAGAGTTCGCCATCAACAAAGAAGGAGTGATAATTATAGAGATAATTATAATGATAATAATAATTATAGTGATAACTCAATACCAAAAAAAAAAATATTTTTTTCCGTTAGGTAATTTAAGAACCATTTTTTCTTCCCAATAAATAGTAATTATAAAAAACATTTCTTTCACCTTAAAAGAGGTAATTCGAAGAAACTTTTGGTTTCTTTTCAGAAGGAGATAATTCGTAAATGAAATGTTCCATTGGTTAAGATCACCACAGACGAGTTGGGAAGTAGTTATTTATTAAAGAAATATTTGCCAAATTAACTTTAAATCAGTATTAAGGGCTTACAACATCCACAGAGAAAGAATACCAGGGTGCAACTTTGGCACAAACGGTAGAGCGATTGATTCACGTGCTTAAGGGCACCAGTTCGATCTCACTTGCGGATTCTGGGTATTTTCTACCTAGAAAAGTTCTTCTCGAATAGGGCAATGCTCGTTAAATGTGAACGTTTTATTTTAATATATATATATATATATATATAATATATATATATATATATATATATATATATATATATATATATATATATATATATATATATAGCATATACTAAGGTTTTTATAACAAATTTTGACTAAGTTTGACTACATTTCTAGAGCGAATTAAATTTAATTAATTAATAAAATAGAGAAATAAAAAAAAAAGAATTTTTATGCAAAATTATGGCAAATTAAAAACTTTCAAGTTACAATATTTACTAAAGCCATATTTACTCCCTCAAAAAAGACCAGAGAGAAGCAATTCGAAATATTTTGTAATTCATTTCTTTTGAATTTTATATTCAGGTTTTTTTCCAAACTCATTTTTATTTATTTTCATATTTGTATTTATTTCCACACTTGAATTCACTTTCATTTCCATATATAAAATTAAATTTCTATTTTCATATATTCATTTTAATTTAAAATGATCTTCTTTAACATTCTTCAGAAATAATTTAAGGGAATAAATAGGTCAAATATAAAGGTCAAAGCTTCACGACATTTCAAATCCCCCCCCAAAATAAAATAAAAAAAATTAAATAAAAATAAGGAACTCTAATCCAGCTTGATAAATTCTTTTACAATTATTTTATTTTTAATCTTCAGCAAAATCTCTTTAAAGGAAAATCAAAGTCGTTCTTCTTTAATCTTATAAGTGGAAAAGATTTGAATGAAAGTGAAACTCAAAAATAAATATTTTAGTTGCCTTGACTCACTTAAAATATTATTCATTTTTAATTTTGCTCATAGATGAAGACATAACATATATATATATATATATATATATATATATATATATATATATATATATATATATATATATATATATATATATATATATATATATATATGATTTCGTCGGAAGTGGACGTACTTAAATACAGATTGGAAAAGAAAAGAAAGAAGCATCAGATAGAAATCAAGAGAAGAGAATAGAAGAGTTTGGATTAGGCGACAGGGTTGAATCGTGCTAAGAGTGTCAAAAGCAAGAACGACAATACTATCAACCAGCCCTATAATTATTGCTTACTGCTTGCAACAACTCCATGACCAGCATGGGAAAACACAGCTCCGAGAAGCATGATCTTCTGGAGAGCTCTTTGAGAAGAAATTGTTTAGAGGCTAGAGTGGGAGGGTGCTAGTCCCACTGAAAGAGTGAAAACCCTAATACTTAAAAAGTTATCTTTTGATATTGGACTTGAGAAGATCTCTACTTCACCTCTAGTCTGCTAAAACCCATATTTTTAAAAATAAATAAATAAATAAGTAAATAAATAAATAAATAAATAAATAAATAAATAAACAAAATAGTGAAAATTTTTTTTAAAATATTTATAATGATTTTAGAATTTTAGGTATTAATGAAATGTTCATGCACCCCTTATTAATTTTATATTTATTTGTCTTGAAATGTAAGCTTATTAATTAATTTTATTATTAATATTAATTATTTAATTAATTTGATATTTTAAAGCTTAAAAAACTATTGTATGAAACTTATTAATACCTTATCTAAATCATCTATGAGAAAATTTATTGAAATGTATCTATAGCGCCAAATAAAACTTATGTAAAAATATATGTACATTTCTAGTTCTCTGGAATGAAATCATACGAATTTTTACTTATAGGCGTTAAAATCTAAACTAACGATTCTTATGCTAATATTTGTGCTTGAGAAAACTCTTACATAAATATTATAAACTTAAATTTGCCACTATCTGAGCTCTGAAAAACATAAGGCTCAGAAGACCGAAGACGTAACACAGAAGAAGAAACTAAAGGCTCCCAGAATTCAAGAAAACAACCAAGAAATGTAGATCTAAAAGTAAGAAATGGCTATAATAATCATTCTTCAAGAACTTCGACCGAAGCAACATCACCTCCGTTGCAAGAAGAGGGAAGCTAGCTGAGAAATGTTGTAATTCAGGATGCAAACATTCAAGGCTAGTTGAGAAACCCTTTACTCTAAGGTGGAAAAGAATAATTTCATGAGTCCGTAATCATCAAAGAAGATGCAATTATTATAGTGATAACTCAATTCCAAAAAAATAAATCTTTTTTTCCTTTAGGTAATTTAAGAACCATTTTTTCTTCCCAATAAATAGTAATTATAAGAAACATTTCTTTCACCTTAAAAGAGGTAATTCGAAGAAACTTTTGGTTTCTTTTCATAAGGAGATAATTAGTAAATGAAATGTTGCATTGGTTGAGATCACCACAGACGAGTTGGGAAGTAGTTATTTATTAAAGAAATAATTGCCATCTTAAAAACTTCAAATCAGTATTTAGGGCTTACAACATCCACAGAGAAAGAATACCAGAGTGCAACCGTGGTATAAACGGTAGAGTGATTAATGAGGGCGCTGGTTCGATCTTACTTGCGAATTCTGGATATTTTCTACCTAGAAAAGGTCTTCTCGAATAGGGCAGTGTCAGTGAAATGTGAACGTTTTATTTTTAAAAAAAATAAATAAAAAAAACTATATCGTTACTAAGGTTTTTATAACGAATTTTGACTAAGTTAACATTTCTAGACCGAATTGACTTGGATTAAATAATAAAATAGAAAATAAAGGAAAAAAAAAAAAGAATTTTTTTGTAAAATTATGATAAATTAAAAACTTTCAAGTAACAATATTTACTAAAGCCATATTTATCTCTCTAAAAAGGCCACAGAGAAGCAATTCAAAATGTTTTGTAATTCATTTCTTTTTAATTTCATATTCAGGTTTATTTCCATACTCATTTTTATTTATTTTCATATTTGTATTCATTTCCACACTTGAATTCATTTTCATTTCCATTTATAAAATTAAATTTCTATTTTCATATATTCATTTTCATTTAAAATGATCTTCTTTAACATTCTTCAGAAATAGTTTAAAGGAATAAATAGGTCAAATATAAAGGTCAAAGCTTCACGACATTTCAAATAAAAAAAAAAAAAAAAAAAAAAAAAAAAAAAAAGGAACTCTAATCCAGCTTGATAAATTCTTTTACAATTATTTTATTTTTAATCTTCAGCAAAATCTCTTTAAAGGAAAATCAAAGTCGTTCTTCTTTAATCTTATAAGTGCAAAAGATTTGAATGAAAGTGAAACTCAAAAATAAATATTTTAGTTGCCTTGACTCAATAAAATATTATTCATTTTTAATTTTGCTCATAGATGAAAACAATTATATATATATATATATATATATATATATATATATATATATATATATATATATATATATATATATATATATATATATATATATATATATATATGATTTGACTGTCGTCGGAAGTGGACGTACTTAAATACAGATTGGAAAAGAAAAGAAAGAAGCATCAGATAGAAATCAAGAGAAGAGAATAGAAGAGTTTGGATTAGGCGACAGGGTTGAATCGTGCTAAGAGTGTCAAAAGCAAGAACGACAATACTATCAACCAGCCCTATAATTATTGCTTACTGCTTGCAACAACTCCATGACCAGCATGGGAAACCACAGCTCCGAGAAGCATGATCTTCTGGAGAGCTCTTTGAGAAGAAAATGTTTAGAGACTAGAGTGAGAGGGTGCTAGTCCCACTGAAAGAGTGAAAACCCTAATACTTAAAAATTAATCTTTTGATATTGGACTTGAGAAGATCTCTACTTCACCTCTAGTCTGCTAAAACCCATATTAATAAAAATAAATAAATAAATAAGTAAATAAATAAATAAATAAATAAATAAATAAATAAATAATGAAAAAATTTTAAAAATATTTATAATGATTTTAGAATTTTAGGTATTAATGAAATGTTCATGCACCCCTTATTAATTTTATATTTTATTTGTCTTGAAATGTAAGCTTATTAATTAATTTTATTATTAATATTAATTATTTAATTAATTTGATATTTTAAAGCTTAAAAAACTATTGTATGAAACTTATTAATACCTTATCTAAATCATCTATGAGAAAATTTATTGAAATGTATCTATAGCGCCAAATAAAACTTATGTAAAAATATATGTATATTTCTAGTTCTCTGGAATGAAATTCATACGAATTTTTACTTATAGGCGTTAAAATCTAAACTAACGATTCTTATGCTAATATTTGTGCTTGAGAAAACTCTTACATAAATATTATAAACTTAAATTTGCCACTATCTGAGCTCTGAAAAACATAAGGCTCAGAAGACCGAAGACGTAACACAGAAGAAGAAACTAAAGGCTCCCAGAATTCAAGAAAACAACCAAGAAATGTAGATCTAAAAGTAAGTAATGACTTATAATCATTCTTCAAGAACTTCTACCGAAGCAACATCACCTCCGTTGCAAGAAGAGGGAAGCTAGCTGAGAAATGTTGTAATTCAGGATGCAAACATTCAAGACTAGTTGAGAAACCCTTTACTCTAAGGTAGGAAAAGAATAATTTCAGGAGTCCGCCATCATCAAAGAAGATGCAATTATTATAGTGGTAACTCAATACCAAAAAAATAAATCTTTTTTTCCGTTAGGTAATTTAAGAACCATTTTTTCTTCCCAATAAATAGTAATTATAAGAAACATTTCTTTCACCTTAAAAGAGGTAATTCGAAGAAACTTTTGGTTTCTTTTCATAAGGAGATAATTAGTAAATGAAATGTTGCATTGGTTGAGATAACCACAGACGCGTTGGGGAGTAGTTATTTATTAAAGAAATAATTGCCATCTTAAAAACTTCAAATCAAGTATTTAGGGCTTACAACATCCACAGAGAAAGAATACCAGAGTGCAACCGTGGTATAAACGGTAGAGTGATTAATGAGGGCGCTGGTTCGATCTCACTTGCGAATTCTGGATATATTCTACCTAGAAAAGGTCTTCTCGAATAGGGCAGTGTCTGTGAAATGTGAACGTTTTATTTTTAAAAAAAATAAATAAATAAAAACTATATCGTTACTAAGGTTTTATAACGAATTTTGACTAAGTTAACATTTCTAGACCGAATTGAATTGGATTAAATAATAAAATAGAAAATAAAGAAAAAAAAAAAAGAATTTTTATGTAAAATTATGATAAATTAAAAACTTTCAAGTAACAAAATATTTACTAAAGCCATATTTACTCTCTCTAAAAAGGCCACAGAGAAGCAATTCAAAATGTTTTGCAATTCATTTCTTTTTAATTTCATATTCAGGTTTATTTCCATACTCATTTTTATTTATTTTCATATTTGTATTCATTTCCACACTTGAATTCATTTTCATTTCCATTTATAAAATTAAATTTCTATTTTCATATATTCATTTTCATTCTTTTTAAATTGATTTTCTTAAGTATTCTTCAGAAATAGTTTAAAGGAATAAATAGGTCAAATATAAAGGTCAAAGCTTCACGACATTTCAAATACAAAAAAAAAAAAAAAAAAAAAAAAAAGGAAAGCCTTAAAATTCTTTTACAATTATTTTATTTTTAATCTTCAGCAAAATCTCTTTAAAGGAAAATCAAAGTCGTTCTTCTTTAATCTTATAAGTGCAAAAGATTTGAATGAAAGTGAAACTCAAAAATAAATATTTTAGTTGCCTTGACTCACTTAAAATATTATTCATTTTTAATTTTGCTCATGGATGAAGACAAACTATATATATATATGTATATATATATATATATATATATATATATATATATATATATATATATATATATATATATATATATATATATATGATTCGAATGTCGTCGGGAGTGGACGTACTTAAATACAGATGGGAAAAGAAAAGAAAGAAGCATTCAGATAGAAAATTAAGAGAAGAGGATACAAGAGTTTGGATTAGGCGACAGGGTTGAATCGTGCTAGGAGGGTCAAAAGCAAGGGCGACAAGACTAGCAACCGGCCCTATTATTATTGCTTACTGCTTGCAACAACTCCAGGACCAGCATGGGAAACCACGGCACCGAGAAGCATGATCTTCTGGAGACCTCCTTGAGAAAGTGTTTAGAGGCTAGAGTGAGAAGGTACTAGTCCCACTGAAAGGGTGAAAACCGTACCTGGGAGTTTAAATAAAACTCAAGGACAGGCACTGAAGACAACGAGCCGAAAAACATGATCTTTTAGAGCACTTTAGGAGAGGGATCTTTAAGAGCAGATGGCAAAATGCGCTGGTCCCACTGACAGAGTGAAGACCCTTCCCGATATATATATATATATATATATATATATATATATATATATATATATATATATATATATATATATATATATATATATATATATATATATATATATATATATATATATATATATATATATATATATATATATATATATATATATATATATATATATATATATATATATATATATATATATATATATATATATATATATATATATATATATATATATATATATATATATATATATATATATATATATATATATATATATATATATATATATATATATATATATATATATATATATATATATATATATATATATATATATATATATATATATATATATATATATATATATATATATATATATATATATATATATATATATATATATATATATATATATATATATATATATATATATATATATATATATATATATAATCACCTCTGGTATGCAAAGGCAAAGACCAAAGACCTACTAATTTGCACCAGAGTTGAGGGAAAACAAAATCAAGCTTGATTATGGCCAATATGTCTAGATACACGGCGGTTAAAGGTGCGCAAGTGAAAGGGAATTGTGAAAGCAGATAGAAGCAGTGTGTTCCAGACTTTACCAGTAGAGTACATGTTAGACTGAGCATAGCAGTTAAGTCTGGGGTCGGAGAGTTGGACCGAGAATGGATGAGATTGTGTAGAAAGACATTGGAGAAGGTATGCGACAAGAGAGTTCAGAAGAGTAGTGTCCATTGTGATAACCATAATATAGAGAGATTGACGCTTCAATTCGAAAGCCAGAAGTAGATTGGAGAGACAGCTAGTGACAGCGAAAGAATTTATAAAAAGAGTTGTATGAGTGGAACCGCCCCAAATGTGCGAGGCATATTCTATACAGGGGCGAACAACACCCCTATAAAGAGCAAGCATCTAGGGTGGCGGAAAAAAAATCGCTAAAACGCCTCAAAACACCCAACCTCTTAGAAGCTTGTTTGGAAAGAGAAGTAATGTGATCCTTCCAAGAAAGATCACGAGAAAAAGAAACATCAAGAATATTGAAGACAGATGAGGGTTTGAGACGTACGAGTATTTTCGAAGATATAATAGCTGGGTGGAATGTTGCATCGAGTAGAGAGATGGAGAAATTGAGTTTTTGAGGCATTAAAAATGACAATGTTTTCTCACCCCAATTTGAAATACGAAAAAGATCAAAGGTCAGTTGATCGAAGGCCACACTCCTTGTGTCAAGTTAACTTCTTTCCAAGTGAAAGGAGTAATGAAGGATGGAGTCATCGGCACAGAAGTAGATAGGTGATGAGGTAATAGAGAGAAGGTCATTAATGAAAAGTAGAAAAAGAGTTGGAGATAGGACAGATTCCTGAGGAACACAACCATTAATAGATTTAAAGGAGGAATGGTGGTCGTGTACAACAGCTATTATAGAACGACCAGAAAGGAAAAATCAGATAATGTCATATATATATATATATATATATATATATATATATATATATATATATATATATATATATATATATATATATATATATATATATATATATGACTTGACAACGGGGTGATAGGGTGGGCTAGACTATCCCATTTCACTCTGTTCCCTTTGGTTCGTTCCTTTTCGCGTTTCACCGTATCAGAGGGTCTCTAGTGTACCCTCGTCTTACATTGAAGTGTCTATGCTCCCACTTCTCTTTCCCTCGACTTCCTTCTCACGTTCTTTCAAATTTACAAGCGCTTACTCCTACATTACCTTTAAAAAAATAGCAAAATTGTGAAACATAAAACTGCCTCGGAGATGCTACGAGGGGTGGCATCCAAAGAATGCCTCTCATCCACTCCTTCCCCATCACCACTTGGGAGTTGGTGTAAGGTGATGAGGTTGGTGCCACCAACACCTCTGTGCCGACTTGCCCTAGTGCACGATCTCCCTTATTCATTAACTTCTGCAACATTCGCGGTCTCTTTACAAATTTCCACTTTGTCGAACACCACCTCTCTTCTTCTAGACCTCATCTCTTATTCTTAACCGAAACTCAGGTGTTTGAGTGCTCTGACATCAACCCCTACTCTGTTTCCTCCTACTGTCTCTATCCTCAATTTTCAGCTAAAGGCGGATGTTGCGCATATGTGCGCAACGATGTTGTCTGTTCTCGTGTCTCTAATTTGGAGTCTTCTGAATTCTCTACTTTATGGCTTAAACTTTCTTGCAACTCTACAACTAAATTTATCTGTTTTGTCTACTTATCTCCTAACTCTACTGACTATCCAAAATTGTTCGACTATCTTAACTCCAAAATAGAACACATTCTTTCTTCTCCTTTCTCCGAAATCATCATTTTAGGTGATTTCAATGTTCACCACCACCAATGGCTCAATTCTTCTAATATTATCTCTGATTACCAGTATGGTTTTCGTAAGAAACGCTCTACTGGTGACCTCCTTTCCCTTCTCTCTGACTCTTGGTCCTCCGCCCTTCGGCATTTCGGTGAATCTTTTGCAGTTGCGCTAGACATATCGTAAGCTTTCGATAGAGTCTGGCACAAAGCTTTGATTTCCAAACTTCCCTCTTTCGTAATCTATACTTCTCTCTGTGACCTCTCTGATTTCCTTTCCGGTCGTTCTATATCAGCAGTTGTAGACGGCCACTCTTGTCAACTCTAACTTTACTTCTTCCTCTTTCCCTCCTCTAGTATCTTCTGACGGTACAACTGCCGTTTTGCCTTCCTCTAAAGATGAACTCTTCGCTCAAACTTTTGTTTCCAATTCAACCTTAGACAATTCCGGAGCTGTTCCTTGTCCTTCAGCCCCCTCCAACTCATTTATGCCTAATATTATAATTTTCCTCAAGGATCTGTCCTATCCCCAACACTTTTTCTACTTTTCATTAATGACCTTCTTTCTGTTACTTCATCTCCTATCCACTCCTATGCTGATGACTCCACTCTTCATTTCTCTTTTCAACTTGAAAGGCTCCCCTCCCAACAACAGTTACTAGACGCAAGGAAGGTTGCCTTGGAGCAACTGACCTCTGATCTATCTCGTATTTCAACTTGGTGAAGAGAGAACATGATTGTTTTCAATGCCACCAAAACTCAATTCCTCCATCTCTCTACTCGACACAATCTTCCACACAACTATGATATCTTCTACAAAAACACTCAACTAAGACCTTCATCTGTTCTTAATATTCTTGGTGTTTCTTTTTCTTGTGATCTTTCTTGGAAAGATCACATCACCTCTCCTTCTAAACAAGCTTCTAAGAGGTTAGATGTTCTGAGGCGCCTTCAGTATTTCTTCAATCCACCCCAGTTTCTTGCACTGTATAGGGGTGTTGTTCTCCCCTGTATGGAGTATGCCTCACACATCTGGGGCGGTTCCACTCATTCAGCTCTCCTTGAGAAGGTGGAGTCTAGGGCTCTTCGTCTTATCAACTCTCCTGCTCTCACTAATTCTCTCCAGTCTCTTTCAGCCAGTCGAAATGTTGCGTCACTCTCTCTATACTATCGCTATTACAAAGGACACTGCTCTTCTGAGCTCTCTCGTCGCTTACCTCCTTCACTGAGAAGGGCTCGTGCTACTAGACTTTCTATATATATATATATATATATATATATATATATATATATATATATATATATATATA
>SEYY01005288.1:72500-80495 GCA_009176605.1 Armadillidium nasatum | reverse complement strand
ATCTGTCCTATCCAACACTTTTTCTACTTTAATTAATGATCTTCTCTCTGTTACTTCATCTCCTATCCACTCCTATGCTGATGACTCCACCATTCATTACTCTTTTCAACAACAGTTACTAGACGCAAGGAGGGTTGCCTTGGAGCAGCTGACCTCTGATCCATCTCGTATTTCAAATTGGGGCAGAGAGAACATGGTTGTTTTCAATGCCACCAAAACTCAATTCCTCCATCTCTCCACTCGACACAATCTTCCACACAACTATGATATCTTCTTCGAAAACACTCAACTCAGACCTTCATCTGTTCTTAATATTCTCGGTGTTTCCTTTTCTCGTGATCTTTCTTGGAAAGATCACATTACCTCTCTTTCTAAACAAGCTTCTAAGAGGTTGGGTATTCTGAGGCGCCTTCCGTATTTCTTCACTCCACCCTAGTTGCTTGCTCTGTATGGGGGTGTTGTTCGCCCCTGTATGGAGTATGCTTCACATATCTGGGGCGGTTCCACACATACAGCTCTCCTAGAGAAGGTGAAGTCTAGGACATTTCGTCTCATCAACTCTCCTGCTCTTACTAACTCTCTTCAATCTCTTTCTGCCCGTCGAATTGTTGCGTCACTCTCTCTTTTGCGTCACTCTCTCTTTACTATCGCTATTACAATGGACACTGCTCTTCTGAACTATCTCGTCGCATACCTCCTCCTCTGAGAAGGGCTCGTGCGACTTGACTTTCCACACAGTCTCATCCTTTCTCTGTCCAACTCTCTGACCCCAGGCTTAACCGCTATGCTCTGTCCTACATGTACTCTACTGGTAAAGTCTGGAACACACTCCCTTCTTCTATTTTTCCAACTTCCTATGACTTACACACCTTCAAACGTCGTGTATCAGGACATGTCGGCCTTTAGTTTGACCAGGCTTCTGTCTTTTCCCCCAACTCTGGTGGAATTTTGGTAGACCTCTGGCCTTTGCGCACCAGAGGTGATATAAAAAAAAATAAAAAAAAAAAAAAAAAATATATATTATATATATATATATATTATATATATATATATATATATATATATATATATATATATATATATATATATTATATATATATATATATATATAATATATATATATATATATATATATATGGAGAGCAACACCAATTGGATTCGGGGGAATTTTTTCCTTCCAAACAGTCACTCTCATTATATAAGGGTCGTATCCACCATGTATAGAGTACTGTTCTCTCATTTGAGAAGCGGTTGTGAGAAAGAAGAGCGGTCTAAGCTTTACCTGTCTTTTTGGACAAGGTAGAGTCTAAGGGAAAAACTAATACACACTCCCCTACTTTTAAACTCCCTGTGTCCTCTGTGTTAGCCACTTGACTTTGGCACACTATCTCTTTTCTATAAGTCTTACATTGGCATGTGATCGAGGTAACTGACCTATCCCATTCCACCACTATTGCGTGACCCTCAATTTTGTATAATATATATATATATATATAGTATATATATATATATATATATATATATATATATATATATATATATATATATATATATATAATATATATATATATATATATATAATAATATATAATATATATATATATATATATTGCCGTTTACCGTGGCTCAAACGGTAAAGTGATTGACTCACGTGCTTGAGGGCGCCGGTTCGATCCCACTTCGGGATCCTAGGTATATACTACCTAGAAAAGTTCCTCTCCTCGAATAGGGCAATGCCCGTGAGATGTGAACTTTTTTAATAAAAAAAAAAAAAAATATATATATATATATATATATATATATTTTTTATATTATATATATATTTATATATATATATATATTATATATATATATATATATATATATATATATATTATATATATATATATATATATATATATATATATATATATATATATTTTTTTTTTTTTTTTTTTTTTTTTTTTTTTTTTTTTTTTTTTTTTTTTTTTTTTTTTTTTTTTTTTTTTTTTTTTTTTTTTTTTTTTTTTTTATGTATGTGTGTGTTGTGTGTGTGAGGGGAGGGGGGAGTGGCTCTAGCTGTGCTTGTGTTTCGAACAGGGTTGAGTTTAAGGCGAAAAAACTAATAAAATGTTCCCTACTTTCAAACTTCCTTGAACCTCTGTATTTGCCACGTCACTTTGGCACACAATCTCGCAGCACAAGGAATGCCATGCACTCACATCAATTTTATGTGAATATTGCAAACTCTGTGCTAGTCATTTTCTGTTCTTATATTTTTTTAAATTTTAACTTTGAATTTTTACTTATATTTTTACTTTCATTAATGTTGAATTTAAATAAAGAAATATCAAGTGCATTTATTTTGAATAGTGTAATGTAGAGTGTCGTATTTCGGAAGGAATACTCTACTAGTGATCTTTGTCTTTTCTCTGATTCTTGGTACTCTGCTTTATGACCTTTCTTTAAATTTTTTGCTGTGGCACTAGGCACATCAAAAAGGCTTCAGGAGAGCATGACACAAAGCTTTGATTTCTAAACTTATGTGGTCGTGTGTCTGATTTACTTCCCGGTCGTTCTATAACAATTGTTGTAGACGTTCATTATTCATCCTTTAAGTCTGTTAATTGTGGTGCTCCTCTGATTTCTGTTTTATCTCCAAATATTTTTCAGTTTTTCGCTTGTGACTTTTTCTCTTTATTACTTTATTACTAATCAACTCCTAAGCCTGTAAATATATCCTCCATTAACCCTTTCATTTTAAAGTCCATCCCACTTAACGGCAATTAATTATCGCTAGGAGAGTAGCCCTGGAGAAACCAACCCTTTATCGTTCTTGAATTTCATTATGAGCAGAGAAAACCTAGTTGCTTTCAGTACCTCAAAAACTCAGTTCGTCCATCTTTCTACTCGACATAATTTTCCACACAACTATGACATCTTCGAAAACACACGGAAACCTTTATCTGTCCTAGATATTCTCTGAGTATCTTTTTCTCGGGATATTTTTGTTTGGAAGGATCACATTATTTTTCTTTCTAAACAAGTTTCAGAGAGATTGATTAATCTGAAGCAATTTTGAAATTTCTTTACTTCACTCCAGTTGCTTGTTCTTTAGAGAGGGGTGTATTCGTCCATGAATTTCATTCAAACAGCTCTCATTGAAAAGGTGGAATGTAGGGATTTCGTCTTATCACCTATTTTGCTCTTACGAACTTCATCAGCATATTTTTCTGTTAGTGAGTCAACCTCACTCCTTTCTACACGGTTTCATCCTTTTTCTTTCCAATTCTCTGACTCTAAACTTAATCTTTATGTTCAATCTTACATAAACTCCGCTTGTAAAGTCTGAAACTCATTCCCTTTATCAATTTTCCCAACATCTTTTAATTAACATATACACTTTCAAATGCTGTGTATCGGAATATGTTGTCTTTCGATTTGACCCATCCGAAAAATTTTCCAACTCTGGTGGTTTTTGGTAGGCCTATGATCACCAAAGGATATATATATATATATATATATATATATATATATATATATATATATATATATATATATATATATATATATATATATATATATATATATATATATATATATATATATATATATATATATATATATATATATATATATATATATAAAACAACCCAGTATTAAAATAAATTATAGGCAAACGTTTTCGGACTGACGTCCCTTTTCAAGCCAAAGTTAAAAAGAGTTAAAAAGTTAAAACGGAGACCAGCTCCAAGGAAGGTGATTAAAACAGTGCAAGGAAGCGTCAGAGAGTAAAATGGGAAATGCTCACCGCCAACTCAAGAAGAAAGGAAAAAAAATTATTATGAACATGTCGATACAAAATCTACAATAATCTATATATAGCTATATATTTGAAATCATATCCTCTTTTCACAATCAATTAATCTGGTTAATTTTGGGATTAGTTTTAAACTGTTAATTTTAAAATTGCCGGATTAGCCCATCACTGATATATATATATTATATATATATATATATATATATATATATATATATATATATATATATATATATATATAATATAATATATATATATATATTATATATATTATATATATATATATATATATATATATATATATATACGCTTTAATTGTATATGTCGGTGCGGTGCGGTGCGGTGCAGAGCACTGCATTTTGCTTCCGGTGCGGTGCGGTGTGGTGCAATGAACGCCAAATGGTGCGGTGCGGTGCGGAAAATTCCGGAGCTCGGCCAACCCTAACACAAAGGTATTTAATTAATACAAACTAACGAGCAAACCACTCTCTCTCTCTCTCTCTCTCTCTCTCTCTCTCTCTCTCTCTCTCTCTCTCTCTCTCTCTCTCTCTCTCTCTCTCTCTCTCTCTCTCTCTCTCTCTTTCTCTTTCTCTTTCTCTTTCTCTTTCTCTTTCTCTCTCTCTCTCTCTCTCTCTCTCTCTCTCTCTCTCTCTCTCTCTCTCTCTCTCTCTCTCTCTCTCTCTCTCTCTCTCTCTCTCTCCGTTTTTAAAGTTTTCGACATTTTAGGTAAATTTCTTTCTTCATTTAAAAAAAATTACATTATATATAATATATATATATATATATATATATATATATATATATATATATATATATATATATATATATATATATATATATATATATATATATATATATATATATATATATATTATATATATATATATATGAATAAGTATATTAGTTTCTAAACCCTAATGTGAAGTTAATGTTAAAGGATTCAGAGAATACTTCAAAAATAAAAATAAGTGATAACGAAGAAACAATTTCACAAGCTTGCATGAATTAAATGAAACTCAATAAAAGTTTTAAAAGTTTAATTAACAAGAAACAAAAAATATATATCCAAAAAAAAAAGATAAATAATGGTAAACGTGATTTAAACTATTAAAGGCTAAGGACTGGTATTTAACAAAAGATTCTAAGCAAATACTAAAATAGACGAAGTTAAAATAGGCTAAACTAATATAAGAGTAGAATGAACACATCTAATTAAAGGTCTATCTACCTTTAACTAGAGAAACAAAATGTCATATCTACATTCCGTTTCTGAACATAAGTCGGATTAAAGTTTCCGACGGAGAAATAATCTAATCTCCTTGAATGTTCTTTCGGATGAGCTCAGACAGCTATCCGAAATTCTATGGACTGAATCACTCTATTCAATCGATGGTCAGATTTAACAATCTCATAGAAGGGAAACCGAGAGTTTTACAACTCTTCAGTTTTCTAAGGAAATAGCTCTACTTCCTTAGTCTCCACTCCCCCACCTGTCTGGTAGTGTAGAAATTCGACCTATATATCACTAGTTAGCCAGTTATGAAATATAATAATTTATTCGTTATATAATTATTCTATAAATATAATTTTAATAATCAAAATAATATAACTTCATAAAATAAAATAAATATATAATAAATTCTTTAGAAAGGGATAACTAAAATAAAATTAATATTATAATGTTAATATATGCAAAACTATTCACAAAAATACACAAAATAATGTTCCTTTTGATAAATTTTAACTAAATAACAATTATTATATAAAAACGTAAATTATAACATTAAATCCTTCATATAACTTAAATATATCGATCTATTACAAAATCTCGTTCAAAAGTCTTAAATACATTTATATATATACAAAGTGAAGCTCAAAATCTATTATCGTCTATTATTTAATAAGAATGTATTTAATTCTTCTAAGTCCGTTTTTATTTAAAATGTACAGTAGAAATTTATTATATAATATAAATATATATATATAATAAAATATATAATATATATTATACATATATATATATATATTATATATATATATATATATATATATATATATATATATATATATATATATATATATATATATATATATATATATATATATATATATATATATATATATATTATTATATTATATATATATATATATATAATATATATATATATATATATATATATATATATATATATATATATATATATATAATATATATATATATATATATATATATTATATATATATATATATATAATATATATATATATATATATATATATATATATATATATATATATATATATATATATATATATATATTGTAAAGGTTGTAGTATATATGTGTGTGTTGTTTGTATAGTTCCTACTTCCTTTCAGAATAAAAATACGAAGTGTGAATTAGACTCCATATATCGTGGCAATTAAAACATAGTTTAGTTTATATAATTTACTAAAATAAGAACACATTTACATTAAATGTGAAATATAATCAAAATAAATATCAAATGTTATTATAGTATATGGTAGCATAGACATTAAGGCTTCTCTTCGGATACGTTAAAGTTCTAATATTAATATCTTTAATTGGAAAGCATATTTACATGCAATTAAAGGAACGCATTAACATGTACCTTTTACAATAATAATTGTTCATGTAGAACGAGCTAAATGTATTATAGGTAGCAATGTTCCTACAACAAGGTACCTTCAGATATTACATCTGAGACAGGCAGACTCTCTTACAAGTTTCGACTCCTACAGCTTATAAAAGTCTATTTCCAGAAAAGGCAGCTTCCTCCAAGCTTGAATATCCACGACTCCTGATTCTGACCTGAAATATACTCCATTCATCTTCTGCAGATCTTCCTTCGTCTGATATGATGTAGATTGTCTCTTCTTCCATCTGGTTCTTAAAAACAATTCATAGGCGTTTCTCAAAATATTTTTATACACTATAACTCTAATGAAGGGTAACTAAATTATCCACAATTTACTTTTATACTACTTAGTGTAAATATAATTAAATATAGCGAATAATCGTTTTAATGTTTTCCATTATTTACCTTATAATGAAACAATTTTTATTACAGTTTCACCATTATAGTCTACTTGATTAACAAGATATTAACGGATAAAACTATTTTAAATCGTTTCTTTTATTTGAGACCACGTGTTCGAACGTTCTCGAAATCCTTGTCCTGCACACTAAATTATTAATAAATGAACCTCTTTTAAATCTTCTTATTTCACATATTGACAAAATTATATCTTTTTAGTAATTAAATATATTATAAAATATTAATATAAATATAAATAAATATATAAAATAAACATACAAAGGTTATATAAATAATTTAAGCCATTAAAACAAATAATAGAATCATAAATTCCGGCGTCTAACTAAAAATTCAAATGCTTCAAACCTATTTTCAATAATTTATTATAAGAAAACTAAAATATTAATTATGAATTTATTAATAAAAATGAAAACTATGAATAAGATACTTTATGAAAATAAAAAGACAAATACAAAATAAAAATATATAATATAAATAATATGATGAAAAGCCAATTTATGTCATTAAAAGAAATCTTTTTACCTTCGGAATTAAGAGCGCTGTTTATAATTTAAACTTAAGATTCTTTGAAGAATTATTTCTATTTCTTACCCTTTTTAACATAATTAAAATAATACTTAACTTTCTTATAAATGTACTCCTTGATTAAATAAAGGGAGACTAAACTTGAACGCTATTTCATAAATTTATATCTGGTTACTTAACTTCCTGCTCAATAATAAATAAAACTGGGAATATTAATATACCGATTATGCTTTTAATATATATATATATATATATATATATATATATATATATATATATATATATATATATATATATATATATATATATATATATATATATATATATATATATATATATATATATATATGTCTAAGTAATTAAAAATTAATATTTAAGGTCTGACAGAAAATCGACTATTTTTAAGATTTCTCTCTGTTTTCCGAAAAAACGAACGATCGGTGCATTTTACATTATAAATATACTTTAAACATTTTTGATAGGTTAATCTAAATTTCCAAATCTGTTACACATATATATATATATATATATATATATATATATATATATATATATATATATATATATATATATATATATATATATATATATATA
>SEYY01005288.1:60000-70000 GCA_009176605.1 Armadillidium nasatum | reverse complement strand
GGACAACCGCCAACTGAGTCCAGTAACTACAGATAAAGCGATCAGTCTCAGGGACGATCAGTTAATTCATCGTCTAAACTTAATACTCCTTCTGTTCTTATAGTGGATCCGTAACAATTGTATAAGTACGGAGTCTCCAGCTTTAAATTCTCTCCTTTTTGCTCTTTTATCATAATGATGTTTATATTTGACTTGCGCCTTTTGAAGTTGTTCTCTTACAATTTTCATCGTATCACTCAGTTTTTCTTGTAAGAGAAACACATATTCATAGCTGTTTCTTATTTCAGGTTCGTGGGTTTCACCCGTCCATAGTTCTTTCATTATTTGTAGAGGTCCTCTTATAGTGCGTCCGTATAGCAGTTCGAAAGGGGCGAAACCTGTGCTTTCTTGTGGTGCTTCTCGATAGGCAAATAAGAATGGTCCTAAGAATTTATGCCATTTATTTGGTTGTTCACGACATAAACGTTTTAACATAGTCTTAAGAGTTCCATTAAACTTTTCTACTAAGCCGTTACACATGGGATGATACGGAGTTGTATTTAATTGTTTAATTTTCAACAGATTAGATATTTCCATCATGCATTTAGAAGTAAATTGGGTTCCTAAATCAGTCAAAATTTCGTCTGGTATTCCTAGGCGGCAATATATATCTACCAACGCTTCGGCTACAGCTTGTGTTGTTATTTGTTTAAGAGGTACGGCTTCGGGATAGCGTTTCGCATAATCGACTAAAGTCAAAATATATCGATGACCTTCATCGGAGGGAGGTTTAATAGGGCCGATAATATCAACTGCTATACGACGGAAAGGTTGATCTATCATTGGTATCGGCGTGAGTGGAGTTTTCGTAACTCTACCTTTAGGGATAGTTCTCTGGCAAACATCGCACGAATGACAGTATCTTACGATATCGGCGTGGATATTAGGCCAATAATAGTTCGTACAAATTTTCTCATATGTCTTTTTTATTCCTAGATGCCCTCCTAAAGGGGAATCGTGCGCTATGTCCATTAATTTTTTCCTGAGCGCTTTTGGTACTACGATTTTCTCTCTAGCTATATCGTCGTAAGTATCTCTTTTGTATAATATTCCTTTTCGTTTAATGTATCTAATATTTCCCTCTTCATATGCTCGGTTAATCTGATTAAGCGTAGGGTCTTCCCTTTGGAAATGTTCTAATTGTTCTCTTGTTATTTGGGAATCATCTATCGTTTTATCCTTTATTTCGCTGATGGGATTTACAGCTTTTATTTTTCCTGCAGCTGTTGTTGTAGTCCATTCGAGATTTGGTTCTCCCGGAGGTTTTGCTCCCGGTATATTTCCAATGATCACATCATATAATGCATCAGTCAAACATATCGCATTGGTCGTTCCTTTAAAATAAGGGGAATCAATCATTATTTTAGCAACTGGTGCAATTTTAATTGTATTATCAATAAGTATCATTCGCATCTTATCTCCGGTGTATTGATTTTCGTTAACTAATTCTTTCTTTATTACTACACCACTGCAACCTGAATCGCGAAGTATGGAAACTGATTTATTATTTACTACTCCTTTACTCACGGGCATTCTTTCATTGTTTTTGGTCTGTATCCTGCTACTTGCCGTCTTCATAATGTGGATCCACGATCCATCAGCTAAATAGAGTTTATCATTTTCGATGTTTTTGTCGATATTTATACAAGTTGTGGATTTTGTTTCCGGTTTATCGTTAGCTGTACATACATCAACTTCCGTAGTATTAGACGTTATTGTCGGTTCATATTTTGTATCTGTTTCCGCTGCTGCCGCTCGAAAATATTCTTTGGCATTATGTCTCGTTTGATTGTATCTTGGTTCTTGTTTATAATCTTTCTTAGGATATTGATAATCCTTGTCCTTTTTATTGCTATCCCTGTATTTACATTCGCGGGAGGTGTGTCCGTCGCGGTGGCAATTAAAACATGCGATCATTCTATTACTCTTATTGTGGTAAGAATATTGTTCATTATTACTTCGTCTCGAATCAAACGTTACGTTGTTTTTTGCCGATAAACTGCGTCCATGGGCGTGTAAATAGCTTTCTGCTTCATTTGCTAAGTTATGTAAATTTTTAACAGATCTCTCTCGTAAAAATACCGATAATTCTTTCGGGCAAGAATGTGTAAATTGTTCGACAATACAAAGTTCTCTCAATCCCTCATATGACTTTTGAACATTTGCCAATTCAACCCATTTATCAAGATATGCCCCAATTCTTTCAATATATTGGGCTGGACTTTCTTCTATTTTAGGTTTACTTTCTTTGAATAATTTTTTATATCCATCTTCCGTGTAATTAAATCTGTTTAGCAAAGCTTGTTTCAATTTCGGATAATCTTCCGCTTCTTGTCGTGATATTCGTGTGTATACTTCAAGGGCCCTTCCTGTAAGTAACGTCCCTAAATACGTACTCCAACTCTGTGGGTTCCATTCATTAATTTGAGCAACACGTTCGAATCGTTCAAGGAAATTGTCAATGTTATCATTGCCATCAATAAAAGGGTTCAATTTTGGTGCTTTAACTTTGGGTTCATTTGAAGTGTTTGTACTACTTAATATTCCGGATTGTAATTGCAATTCGATTTTCTTCAGTTCGAATTCTCTGACTTTCTCAGCTTCAGCCGCTGCTCTTTCTTCAGATTCTTTCTGGGCAATCCTAACCCTTTCGGCTTCAGCAACCGCTCTTTCCTTTGATTCCTTTATAAATTCAATAGCTTCTTTTCCTTTTAAACCCAATTCTTTACACCATTTGTGAATTTCAGCGTCCATATTATAGAATAAATTGTCTTCCTATTTCTAGAAAACCAAAACTTAGAAATATCTTGACACTATCAAATAAAATAAATTCTTTTCTATCTGAAGAAAATATTCCGGACAGGCAACCCAATTGTTACGGATCTACTATAAGAAGAGAAGGAGTATTAAGTTTAGACGATGAATTAACTGATCGTCCCTGAGACTGATCGCTTTATCTGTAGTTACTGGACTCAGTTGGCGGTTGCCCTAAAGACTAACCTATTAAAAACTTGTCCCTGCAACCAGATGTTAATTCTTCTAACTTCCAATGATCCCTCTTCTAGATCCGTCGGGTTCTTTTAATAAATACTTTAATGTTGTCTAGGGGTTTTACGATTAACTATTCCTCTCAAAGTTGATAGTTATGTTTTATTCCAAGTCTAAAGTATGACTATTCTTAAAATTCACCAACTTTGACATTATAATCACATATTATAAAAATATAAATAATTTCTAAAAATAAACCTATTTATATTTTGAATGCATTTTTCTTATACATTCAAAATACAAATTAAAAGCGTACTACTAATAAAAAAAATAATATAATAAGATATATATTTTAATATAATATATATATATATATATATTATATATATATATATATATATATATATATATATATATATATATATATATTATATATATATATTATATATATATATATATATATATATATATATATATATATATATATATATATATATATATATATATATATATATATATATATATATATATATATATATATATGGTGATGAATTTGTATAATGGTGAACATTGTGTATAAATAATACTGCATATTACAGTCAAATGGGTTGTGACAGGCCTAGCAAGCCGACAACCGTCATCTAACGTTTTTATATATCTCCCCCGCCTAATCTAGAACTAGCAACTAAAGACAGAACCAAATAAGTCCTTTGTGAGAGACCCTACAAATAGGTAAAACGCGAAATGAACACCTAAAACTTTGAAGCACCTGACTAATGGGGAACCCAGTGCTCACCACCCTCAGGTCTACCAATTAGAATTTAAAAACCTACCAGATCAGAAGAGAGCTTGGGCGAGTTCAAGCCGGGGAAAAGTAACCCGAAGGAAACTTTAATCCCAGCCCTCTGTTTCCAGTTTTGTGACTGTTAATCTATCCCCAATTCCCAGCAGCCTGTTTGAAAAACCTTAATATCTTGACTGACCTTCTAGGCATCTGACTTCCATTAACATAATACTGCTCAAAACCCCCTAGACTTTTCAGTAACCAGTGAGATCTGGGCGCCGTATCTGCTCCATTTCATGACCATGGCACCAGTGGTAACATGGCCAGTCCCTGAAGTACGTCTAACCCAACTATCAATCCTCTCATTGGAGTAGTAGTTTACCTTTATCTGATAGACCGCCTTCAACCTAGCTGTGTGAGAATCGGCGCAGATCGTAGTGTCGGTTACATATGCTTTATCTCTCTTCCAACACTAAATTGGGGCGCCTGATGCCCGCTGCAGTAGGGATCGTGGGTTCTAGGATGGAAGAGAAACTTCTTATCCAATGCAGATTTTAAAACCTTGTTAACCATATAATTTCTTTCTACTCTTTGGATTGAAGTATGAGGACACTCCTGGAGGATATGACCCTGGGTTTCCGTTATATGGCACCTCAGGTCACAATAAATTTCTGCTTGACTTCTGGCTCTACCTCTCAAAGATCTTTCGTTGAAACCAGCTCCTGCCTGATCTTAACAGCTTCTATGAACTCCGCCCCTTTCATGAGGTGAGTCCCATCCAACATCCATTATGGCAAGCTGGTTGCTTTTGAGCCTCCTCCAGACCGCACCCATCAAAAAACTCACTAACCCTTCTAGACAGAGATCTTTATACACTTTGCTGTTTCTGATCAGAAATCCCCCCCCCCCTAACCGCATCCTCTCTCTTATACCATTTAAAATTGAGGGAACCTTACTCTCCAGCTAAAGCACCGCCAAACCTTCCTCCACAGAATGGGCATGAAACATGGGAGTCGGGATATCAGGAGGTAGATGAAGGATTTTCCTGACAACACCACTACCAGCCTTATCCATACTGCTTAAAAGGCTGATGGTGACCTTTTGGTGAACAGGTTTTTATTTCGGTAACGAATCCACCCTAATCGAAAGCATCTTTTGTTGGGGTTTTAGATCGTTTCCCGCTATTTTTTTAAGCGCACCCAACGAGGATGCACCATTCCAACACTGAGGACCAGTTGATCCGACCTCTACTCTAAGATATTTATACATTCCCATCCAGGGGATAACAAGCAGTTCTTGGTCATTCATCCTGAACTGCCTGCAATCACCCACAGTCTTCTTAGAGTGGCCAAACCACTGCGAACCGGTTGTAGCATATTTGTTTATCCCCAATGATAAACCAAATCTACCAGCTCCTAAAATTTTCAAATTGCATCGCAGGAAATCTCTAGATCACGCCAATAACACTAGGTCATCCGCATAGCCCAATGCGTTAACATCCTTACCATCCAAATTTATCCCCAGTTGTTTATTCAAGCAGCCAATAAGGACGTAGTCTATCATGATGTTGAACAGGGTAGCTGAGAGGGGGTCACCTTGCAACATTCCCCTACCCTGTTCAAACCACCCCTCCCCAAAGGTCAACATAACACCGTTATACAAATTCCTAAGGAAATTAAGCAGTAGAGGGGGAAATCTAATGTCTTCAAAATACCCAGCATAACCGTATGATTCACAGAATCAAAAGCTTTCCTAAAGTATATATATATATATATATATATATATATATATATATATATATATATATATATATATATATATATATATATATATATATATATATAATATATAGTGTCCGAGACGAACCGTCCTAATTTGAACTCTGTAATACTACATGTATTCGATGCATTAGGAAGATTGATACGACAATGGATACGCATAGTTTTTGAAGTTTTGTGCAATCACACCATTTCTACATGTGCCCCACGAGTGGCACGGAGGATGTCTAATCGATATTCTATTTCTCTTCGGGTAGCCTGTAACATCTGTAGCGTAACTGTCTCAGTAGCTCACTGTACCTTGTCTCCTGTGGTGTTAGTTTACGAGAAAAATATGCAACCGGACGATCAATTCCATCTATTTCTTGCGTTAGGACTGCACCTATATATAGCCTGGTCTGAAACATCTGTGTGCAATTTAAAAGGGTTCTTAAAATCAGGATGAATGAGTATTGGGGAAGTAGATAATAGTTCTTTTATTTTATTGAAAGCCTCATTCTCTAAGTCCGACCATATAAATTTGGAATACTTTTTCGTTAGGTTAGTAAGTGGAGCACAAATTCCTGAGAAATCTTTTATAAATTTTCGGTAGTAACTCGCCATGCCCAGAAATCTTCTCACACCTTTCGCATTCTTAGGAACCTGGTAATCTCTTATTCCCTGTACTTTTATGGGGTCTATTTGTATGCCTATTCTTGAGATGATATGCCCTAAATATTTCACTGACTCCTTCGCGAACTTACACTTCTTTAATGTTAATTTAAGTCCTGCATCTCTATATATTTTCAGCACCTGCTCTAGATATTTCAAATGTTCTTCAAATGTAGAACTGTACAAAATCAAATCATCCATGTAAATTTGACAAAATTTACCAAGTACTTCTGAAAATAATATATTTAACACTTGAGTGAGCGTACTAGGGGCTCCAGCCAACCCAAAACTCATGCGGACGTGTTCGTATTTCAAGTTATCTGGCCCTATGAAACTAGTCTTTGGTCTATTCTTCTCGTCTATCAAAATCTGGTTGAAACCTTTCAGATTGTCCAAAACTGAGAAATAACGAGCTGACCTTTGGCATACTTATCACCTCCACTTCAGTGACTTTATTTAATTGTCTCCCATCGAAAATAAATCTAAAGCTCCCTTCTCAGTTTTTATTTCGGTAACGAATCCACCCTAATCGAAAGCATCTTTTGTTGGGGTTTTAGATCGTTTCCCGCTATTTTTTTAAGCGCACCCAACGAGGATGCACCATTCCAACACTGAGGACCAGTTGATCCGACCTCTACTCTAAGATATTTATACATTCCCATCCAGGGGATAACAAGCAGTTCTTGGTCATTCATCCTGAACTGCCTGCAATCACCCACAGTCTTCTTAGAGTGGCCAAACCACTGCGAACCGGTTGTAGCATATTTGTTTATCCCCAATGATAAACCAAATCTACCAGCTCCTAAAATTTTCAAATTGCATCGCAGGAAATCTCTAGATCACGCCAATAACACTAGGTCATCCGCATAGCCCAATGCGTTAACATCCTTACCATCCAAATTTATCCCCAGTTGTTTATTCAAGCAGCCAATAAGGACGTAGTCTATCATGATGTTGAACAGGGTAGCTGAGAGGGGGTCACCTTGCAACATTCCCCTACCCTGTTCAAACCACCCCTCCCCAAAGGTCAACATAACACCGTTATACAAATTCCTAAGGAAATTAAGCAGTAGAGGGGGAAATCTAATGTCTTCAAAATACCCAGCATAACCGTATGATTCACAGAATCAAAAGCTTTCCTATAATATATATATATATATATATATATATATATATATATATATATATATATATATATATATATATATATATATATATATATATATATATATATATATATATATATAGTGTCCGAGACGAACCGTCCTAATTTGAACTCTGTAATACTACATGTATTCGATGCATTAGGAAGATTGATACGACAATGGATACGCATAGTTTTTAAGTTTTGTGCAATCACACCATTTCTACATGTGCCCCACGAGTGGCACGGAGGATGTCTAATCGATATTCTATTTCTCTTCGGGTAGCCTGTAACATCTGTAGCGTAACTGTCTCAGTAGCTCACTGTACCTTGTCTCCTGTGGTGTTAGTTTACGAGAAAAATATGCAACCGGACGATCAATTCCATCTATTTCTTGCGTTAGGACTGCACCTATATATAGCCTGGTCTGAAACATCTGTGTGCAATTTAAAAGGGTTCTTAAAATCAGGATGAATGAGTATTGGGGAAGTAGATAATAGTTCTTTTATTTTATTGAAAGCCTCATTCTCTAAGTCCGACCATATAAATTTGGAATACTTTTTCGTTAGGTTAGTAAGTGGAGCACAAATTCCTGAGAAATCTTTTATAAATTTTCGGTAGTAACTCGCCATGCCCAGAAATCTTCTCACACCTTTCGCATTCTTAGATACCTGGTAATCTCTTATTCCCTGTACTTTTATAGGGTCTATTTGTATACCTTTCCTTGAGATGAAATGCCCTAAATATTTCACTGACTCCTTCGCGAACTTACATTTCTTTAATGTTAATTTAAGTCCTGCATCTTTATATATTTTCAGCACCTGCTCTAGATATTTCAAATGCTCCTCAAATGATGAACTGTATAAAATAAGATCATCCATGTAAATTTGACAAAATTTACCAAGTACTTCTGAAAATAATATATTTAACACCTTGGTGAACGTACTAGGAGCTCCAGCCAACCCAAAACTCATGCGGACGTGTTCGTATTTCAAGTTATCTGGCCCTATGAAACTAGTCTTTGGTCTATTCTTCTCGTCTATCAAAATCTGGTTGAAACCTTTCAGATTGTCCAAAACTGAGAAATAACGAGCTGACCTTTGGCATACTTATCACCTCCACTTCAGTGACTTTATTTAATTGTCTCCCATCGAAAATAAATCTAAAGCTCCCTTCTGACTTCTTAATTAATAAAATATGCGAATTCCAAGCGCTATTTGACCTCTCTATCAACCCTAATTTCATCATTTTATCTATATGCTCCTGAATTATTTCTTTTGTCTCTTGAGGCAGACAATACTGAGGAGTAAAGATTGGTTTAGTTTCCCCTGTATTTATCTTATGCTTTGTCAAAGTACATAATCCTATATATCCTTAATTCTATTATTTTTACTTGCTGATTAGTTTCAAGATTGTGTAAATTTGTATCTTCCAACTTGAATGCGTTTTCTGACTTTACGATATTTTCAACTTCTATCTCTTCATCTTCTGCTAAGAAGACGTCACCTATTAACTCGTTTTTGCTTATAACAGCCTCATGATCTAAGTAGTTTGTTATAGTGAAAGGAATTTGTAATTATCTCATTAACGCATGCAAGTGTATTTCCAATTCTCAATCCTCTCTTGCAATTTGATTCTATCACTACAGTTCTTCCTCTCCATTTCTTCCCTACTACACCATGAGTTTTTACGAAGGATCTCAGCTTTAAAACGATTTTCTTATCTACTTTTAATTTATTTTGACTTAGATCTTCCTTCTGAATCTTAAAACTTTCTAAATTATGATAGTCTCAACATACAATCGGCATTCTATGTTTATTTATTTGTATGTATTTCTCCTCAAAATCGAATGTAACTTTTCCTAGTCTTCTCATAATGTCTCTCCCTATTAAAACTTCTCCTGTAAACTGTGTTTTATCTAAAACATAAACCTCATGCATTATCCTAACTTTACCTATGATTAAATAGAGCGAAATTTTTCCTAAAATATCTAATATTTCTCCTGTAACGCTAGATGCTTGTATTTGTGTTGATTTCATTCTACTATTAACCAGATCCATTTCAGATAACTTACAATAAAATTGATATGAAACAATGGATATATTTTCTCCTGTATCAAAAAATGCTAAAGTTTTAATGTTATTTACTTTTATATTTACAATAGGACTGATGTAACCATCCTCAATGGATCTATTTACTAGTTTTTTGACTGGTTAGGAATGGGAGTGTTTCTTCTTGTATTTAAATACCTACTTCTCCACAATGAAAACAATCTATACTGTTAATATAGCTATAATCATTTCTATTTTGGTAATTAGGATAATTATTGTAATGGGGAGCATTTCTGAATCTATTGGGGTAACTAATTCTTTCTGGGTTATTTATATTATTCAATGGCTTTTTATTTGGAATTAATTTTTCATCTTTAATAGCTGCTTGTATACATGCATTATAGGTTGGATATTCTTGGATACCTATTAGTTTTTTAATTCCCAAATTCAACCCATTTATAAAAATAGAGATTAAAAATTGATCTCGACTTTCTACATTATCGAATTATGTTAAAAATTTCATTACTTCCTCACTGATCTCATCTATCTTGTCAGCATAACTTCT
>SEYY01005288.1:0-50000 GCA_009176605.1 Armadillidium nasatum | reverse complement strand
GTCAGCAAATTTCGAAATATTACTTAATACATTTTCATCTATGTCATTTACATATACAATGAAGAGTATTGAGCCCAGGACAGATCCTTGAGGCACACCACTGATAACATTCACCCATTCTGAGCATTCGCCATTAATTACGACACGTTGACGTCGATCCAATAACCAATTTTAAATCCAATTTAAAAGTTTTCCTCGAATTCCATGAGCCCTAAGTTTTTCCAATAATATTTGATGAGGCACAGTATCGAATGCTTTTTGAAAGTTTTAAGTAAATGACATCATAAGACTTGTGGCTATCTACATTGTTAATAACTTCATTAAAAAAATTCTAGTAAATTTGTTAAGCATGATCTATATTTTTCTAAAGCCATGTTGGGAATTATTGAGCAACTCGTGATCTTCAAGATGTTCAATTAATCTACTCGCTAGTATTGCCTCAAAAATTTTGCGAACGATTGAAGTTAAACTAATTGGCCTGTAGTAATTAGGAAGCTTACGATCACCTTTTTTAAAAATTGGAGTTATATTAGCAAGTTTGAAATCACGCGGAACTATTTATTCCCTGTTGTAGAGATTCGTTGAAGAGCTTTGTCAAAGGTTTTACTAATATATCTTTCAAGCTTGTAAGATATACCGGGTAGAAGCCATCTGGTCCATGGGATTTATTTATTAATAACTTATCAATTTGGAATGCAACTTAACTTCCTCTTCTAAAATTTCATATGTATCTAGAATATTGTCTATATAAAAATCTTTTATATTTTGGATGCTAGGAACATTATCTATTTTTTTTTTTTTTTTTTTGTAAAAACTGAAGGAAAAATATTATTTAAAACGTTTGCCACATCAACATTGTTTGATTTTAGATTTCCGTTATTGTCCAAAACTGGTCCAATTGATTCTTTAATAGAATTTTTTATTTACGTAGTTGTAAAACCTCTTGGGATTATTTTTACTTTCTCGAGCAATTTTAATTTCGAAATTTCTTTTAAAATATCTGATTAATCTTTTGCAGTTTCGACGCCAAGCTATGTAAATGTTATTATTTTCTACAGTAGGAGAAGATTTCCAAAGTTTATAAGCTCTGTTTCTATTACCTAAAGAATCCCTAATTTCATTGTTCCACCATCTTGGTTTCGAATTTGTAAAAGTTCGCTTCATTTTATATAGGACAAAAACTTCTTTTTCATTAAATATTTGTAGAAAAGTATTCCACATTTTAAAGATAAACTATCTTTAAAACCATTAAAATTCGCATTTTTAAATTCTGGAATTTTCAAATGATTGTATATATTTTGTTTTCAACATTAATAATAAATTTTACCATGTTGTGATCGCTTTTTCCAATAGGTTCAATAACCTCAAATCTTTTTACCAAATTTAAATGACTAACTATTAACAGGTCTAAAATATTATTCCCTCTCGTTGGGCAGTCGTTTATTTGAAACAAAACTATCTCCTAAGAATTTTAGTAATCGCTTACCCCCCCGCATCTGCATCAAGTAAATCATAGTTGATATTTGGGCAGTTAAAGTCACCTAAAATTATTGTATATCCTTCTGAAATTCTTCTTAATTCGGAATACAGAAGTATATCTACTACTGACTGAAGACGGTGGACGATAAACGTTAATTAAATTTAAATTCAACATTTATATTTTCATACCAATGATATCAATTTCATTAATTTCATCTAGTTGTAGCTGAGTGGTTCGATATGTTTCTTTTATATAAATCATAACTCCACCCCCTTCCCTGTTGTTTCTATCTTTTAAAAATAACTTGTCAAAGTTATTTTTAAAAGTTATTTTTAAAAGTTATTTTTAAAGTTGCACCAAGTCTCTGTAATTGCAATAATATCATAGTTTTCGACGTAAACAATAGCTTTAAATTCATTTAATTTGTTTCGAATACTTTTTGCATTAAGAAAAACTGCTTTCATTTCGCTAACGTCGAATGAAGATCTTGACCTACCCGAAAATCCTGTTTCTCACAGATTATCTCTCTATGCATTTTTGTGACTTCTGTATCTAACAGTCGACCCAATCTTGCGTCACTAACGTCATTCAGATGAACTCCATCCCTTCTGAATAAATAGTTATGGTTAGCAAAACTTCCCCAAAAGTTGGCGAAAGAGACGTTTTCATCCCTACATATTTATTCTAGCCTAGTGTTAAAGAAATAGCTCTGCTTGAAAATTTTAAGCTCATAAAGTTGCGAGGCAAAATTCCCAAACATAAAACCTTACTAGTGTTTTCTTTTATTTTCTGAATTGCTTTTTATACACGTCATTCAAGCCAACCATAAGGCATACAAGACTATCATCTTTGACTTGTATATCCACGAGGTCATTTTCTGTATCGCATATGGTTCCCTTTGAAACACATTTACATTTCCTTTTCCTAGGGTTACTAGATACAAATTCGTTATCCATGTTTTGCACTATAGAAGTACCAATCAGTATTGTATCAGTTAAGAAGAAGAAAAAGTCGGTTTGTTACTTGGGAATTGTATTCGTATTTGGAATAGTATTGCAGACAATGCAGGCTATATAGGCGCATTATACAAAATTGTAAAAAATTTCGAATCTTCTATGTCCATTTTCAATATTTTCTGTGAAATAGAAATGAGATTATAAAAATAGTAGAATGCATAATAAAATACAAATTTATAATAAACAATATATAATTAATTTAAATCAACACAACAGTACAGGTAAGTTATATGATAAAATGATCACATTTTAGGTGGTTGAAATAAGTATAGATTAGCAGTGATATAGTATATTTAAAACTAAACAAAGGAAAAAAACCACACACACACACACACACACACTATATATATATATATATATATATATATATATATATATATATATATATATATATATATATATATATATATATATATATATATATATATATATATATATATATATATATATTGAAAGGGATCGCCTAATCGGTGCTAGAATTAGTCACGCCCTTCTTAAATAAAAATAAACTTGTAACTAGTCAAAACCAAGTTCGTTATAACAATGTGGCTAAATAAAAGTCGTAGATGCTATTTTAATGTTTACTATAATTATATATAAGATATTTACAAAAGGAACAATGCATTAAATGGTAAATTAATTAGGATGTTATGGTAGCGTGTATAGTTAATTAATTATTCTAAGGCTTATTCTTCGGAAACATATAAGTTCTTGTTAATAGAGAAGCAAACTCCTTGCAATCTCCAAGGGACATTATAAGCACCTTTTACAATTTCTATCCTAAACTATATTACAATCTTTGTCTTTACGGAGACTGAATAAGCACTCCGTCTATTCTAGGATGGTACCATTAGAATGTCAGGTAACTCCTACCAAACAATCTGTGATCTTACATCAACGGTAACCAAACTCTCCTGACGTTTCTCAGCTACTCCAGCATAAGATCTCCTCCAGATCTTTGTGGTTGCTACTCCAGCGTTCTATCCTAATCCAGGCTAGAATAATCCAATAGGCAACAATTAGATTGTCAGCCAAGCTGTTCTCTCACTCCGAGAGAGCTCTCCTCTGATCCTCTCCGAACATCGAGATAAAGTCGAATCGTCTTTCACTATTCTTCTTCAAAACGACATGATGGTTAATCTTCTTTCTTCATTCGAACGATCTTCAAATAAATAATTACAGAGTTTCCCCTAAAATTTACACATAATTACTATTTCAAAGGGTAACTTTTATATCGTTAATGGACTTTTACTTTATAACAGTTTATTAGTAAATTAGAGCTTCAATCGTCCTCAATGTTTTTAAGTAATTTTTGTTTACTAACTAGACAACTTTTGGTATAAAATTCTTCATTAGATTCGGTCGATTAGTCTAGTTATTCTCTCATCCGTAATTTCCCAGCTTGCATTCAAGTCTTTGTCGGCCATATTTGAATCTCCGCGTCACGTGATCCTTTGAGAAATTTGTCATCTGCACACACGCGATTTCTAATTATTATACACTTATTAATTATTTAAAACCACTTTTAGTTTATTATTCACTATTCCTTCTTACATAATTACATATAAATATATAATACACATAAATAAATATATAAAACACTTATATTTAAATTAAATAATTATCTAAAGCTAAATAACTATATTTACAATTTCTGGAGTTCCACCATTTTATTTGCACTTTGAGACTATCTTTACGAAGTCTTTTACTCTTTTAAATAATTTATTATACAATGGAGTATTCATTTAGCATTAAAATAATAACATAAACAAGAAATATGGATAAAATACTAATAATAATAATAATAAAATATATAAAACAAGTACATTTAATATAAATAATAATAAGCCAAAAACCTAAAATATATCATTCTGCAATCGAACTAAATTAAACTATTCTAAAAAACGGACTGCATTGCTGTTTTATTATTATTGAACTAACTACAATAAAACCATACACTAAAATATTTTTAAACGATAACTTATATATATATATATGTTTATATATATATATATATTTTTTTTTTTTATGTCTCCTCCGGTGGGCAAAGGCCCAAGGCCTACCAATATCCACCGGAGTTGGGAAGCAATCAGAAATTCGGGGTCGCTAATGGCCGACGTGACCCGATACACGGCGTTTAAAAGTGTGCAAGTCAAAGGAAGTTGGGAAAACAGATAAAGGAAGTGTGTTCCAGACTTTACCAGTAGAGTACATGTAAGATTGAGCATAGCGGTTAAGTCTGGGGTCGGAGAGTTGGACAGAGAAAGGATGAGACTGTGTAGAAAGACGTGTCGCACGAGCCCTTCTCAGTGGAGGAGGTATGCGACGTGAGAGTTCAGAAGAGCATTGTCCGTTGTAATAGCGATAGTAAGAGAGAGTGACGCAACAATTCGACGGGAAGAAAGAGATTGGAGAGAGTTAGTAAGAGCAGGAGAGTTGATAAGACGAAAAGCCCTAGACTCCACCTTTTTAAGATGAGCTGTATGTGTGGACCCACCCCAGATATGCGAGGCGTACTCCATACAGGGGCGAACAACACCCCTATACAGAGCAAGCAACTGGGGTGGCGTAAAAAAACTACGAAGGCGCCACAGAACACCCAACCTCTTAGAAGCTTGTTTAGAGAGAGAAATAATGTGATCTTTCCAAGAAAGATCACGAGAAAAAGAAACACCGAGAATATTGAGAACAGATGAAGGTTTGAGTTGAGTGTTTTCGAAGAAGATATCATAGTTGTGTGGAAGATTGTGTCGAGTAGAAAGATGGAGGAATTGAGTTTTTGAGGCATTGAAAACGACCATGTTTTCTCTGCCCCAATTTGAAATGAGAGATAGATCAGAGGTCAGTTGCTCCAAGGCAATCCTTCTTGCGTCTAATATCTGCTGTTGGGAGGGACGTCTTTCAAATTGAAAGGAATAATGAAGAGTGGAGTCATCGGCATAGGAGTGTATAGGAGACGAAGTAATAGAGAGAAGATCATTGATGAAAATTAGAAAAAGAGTTGGAGAAAGGACAGATCCTTGAGGAACACCACTATTTATAGATTTATAGGAGGAACGGTGGCCGTCTACAAAGGCAAAGACGAAATAGTTTACCAAGGCAGGGTGCAAGCTCAGAAGCACAAGTTTTGAGAACCGCAGGAGGAATACCATCAGGACCATACGCCTTCTTAGTGTTAAGCTCAGAGAGAGCAGAAATGACATCTTTAGAAGAAATTACAATGTTAGGCATAAATGAGTTGTAGGGGGTTGTAGGAGGAGGAATAGCTCCGGAATCGTCCAAGGTAGAGTTAGAGGCAAAAGTTTGGGCGAAGAGTTCAGCTTTAGTAGAAGGTAAAATGGCAGTTGTGCCATCAGAAGAGACTAGAGGAGGGAAAGAGGAAGAAGCAAAGTTAGAGTTGACATTTTTTGCGAAATGCCAGAAAGGACGAGATGAAGAAGAACCAGAAAGATTATTGCATTTGCGGCGGAGAAAAGAGTTTTTGGTATCTCGAAGAATAGATATATATATATATATATATATATATATATATATATATATATATATATATATATATATATATATATATATATATATATATATATATATATATATATATATATATATATATATATATATATATCCGAATAATTATACCTCTAAATACTAAAATAAATTAAATAAAGTTATACAAGTGCCTCAATTTTTACTCATTTTGGTTTGCCTCCGAAGATCGAGCGAGATCATACTTTCTTTGTCATTTATGAGATACATAAGATATTCTCTCAGGTCAAGTTATATTCCAAAAACCTTACAAATATATAATATATATATAATATATATATATATATATATATATATATATATATATATATATATATATATATATATATATATATATATATATATATATATATATATATATATATATTGTAATGATGTTTCACTTACATTAGAAATGCCAGCAATTTTGTTTTGTATGTTCCGTCTTCCAAGCGACCATTGGCACTTTCAAAGCGTCCTTGTATAGTCTGGATAGATCTTAAGGACCTACTTTGTTTTCCAAGAATGAAAGATGTGACTGGTCAAAGAGAGCAGCTCCTTAGAAAAAATTAACTCCCTCAAGATCAGAAAAAACTTCAAACGTACTCACCAAATTCGTGACCTCGATTGTTTTACTTTTAACGGGAAACCCACTTAGACAAAACGAAGAAAACAAGATGTGTAAATACGAGAAGCATATAAAAATTATTTATTCCTTTATCGATTAACTTTACAAACAAATCTATATATACATGTACCTACACCTATTTATCAATAAAGAGAGGCCTCTTCTAACTAAATAAACAATCTCAATTAAATATAAATTGCTATTCAAGATTCTATTTATTTAGATAATAAACAATTTCAATATGAAAATTAGTGGATAAATGATGTATATATTAGTATAATCCGATATATGAAAATCATAAAAATAACTTAATAAAGAATAAATAAAAAAATAATTTGATAAATAAAAATCATGAATTCTTCAATAATAATAAAAACAAACAATAAATAATAACTATAAATTAATTCAGTAACCAAAAAAAATAAATATAAACTAATAAATAATAATTAAAAAATGACTCCATAAATAAATTTATAAACTGATGTAATAAATAAACGTATGACTAATTTGATAATCAATAATAACTTTTAATAAAGGTTCACTCCAAACTAAGTCTTTTATATCAAATTAAAATTATACTAAGAATGTATAAAAATGATAAACTAGATTCCTTAATGGTAATGAGTTAAATAATAATGTTGATTTACTTCAAAAACAATGACCCTACTAATAGGATCCTTTAATTAATAAAATTTATTTTAGAATTTATAACGCCCAACTCTCATAAACTAGTCTATATAAGTTCACCAAAGCTTCACAATAAACTCGAAATATTTTCATACGTTAGAAATAACCATCCTCCAAGGAATTTGGGTCTCTTCAAGAGTATTATTAAATTTTTTTGACTACAATCTTTAATAACCTTCAAGGTCAGTATCACCACTGGTATGAAAATCGTCTAAATCGTGATGTCGTTGATCTTCAGTTTTTATGTCACAATCAGGTGTTTCAAGTCGATTCCAACTCTGGTTCCCTTTTAAAAAAATATAAAGCAAACAAAAAAATTACTTGTACTCAAATTTTATTCTTCCCTAAGCTAAATAAATGGGTATATTCTATAAACTTCTTATAAGAAAATTTAAATTTAGTGTTATAATAAATTATTAATTATGAACTTAATAATCTTATTAGACTATATGATGCTATGGCATATTAATTCTATATTATATTATCCTATCTAATTCATTGACGTTACTTTAACTTTTCTCTCTAATTTATTTATTTTATTATTTCTACTAAGTTTCCGTTTTGATACAACTCTAATTAAGCTATATTTTATGTTTTAAAACGCTATCTATTACCTTCTCTTTAATCCTAGTCTATGACAAACTTACTCAATGTATTGACTTACCCTGGATAGGGGCCACAATATTTCAGATGAATCCTTTTGATTTCCCTGGGTTTTATTCAATTTGAAGAGGATTATCTCTTTTTCCTATCAACATATAATTATTTTTCATCTTTGTCAATATATAATGTTTACAATTTTCCTACTATATGATTTCTATTATCTGGGGGAAGAAAACATAATGAAATTTCTCTTCATATATATATATATATATATATATATATATATATATATATATATATATATATATATATATATATATATATATATATATATATATATATATATATATATATATATATATATTCAATAAAAAAGGGTTGTGATAAGAAATGGGTTGAGGAGACTGATGTGTTTAGTTGTGGTTGTAGCTTTTAAATGAAAAGGGATTCAAGACTTTTACGATCAAAATCTGGGGATGTTGATGTTAAAATGGTGAAGTCTGATAAGTAAAAAAATGTGGAGATAGTTATGGTTATTTGTATGGTTAAAAAAATGTGTATGGTAATGAATGTGAAGAGTGTTCTGGTGATAAAGAAGAGAGATTGGTGCGGAAGGAGGTACCTCTGTATGTGTATCTGAAATTCAACTTGTAGGTGTGTTTGGCCAACGTAACGGGAATTACATCCCGCGCACGTGAACTGGTAAACTAAGGATGGTCTTGAGGGGGAAGATTTTCCTTGTGTGAGAATAGAGAGCCTGTAGCAAAGGCATTGGTAACAATAAGACGAGGGTCAATTTGGGAGAAAGAAATTTGAGGAGGAGGCGTAGTTTCTTGTTTAGTGAGGGGTTAAATGAGCAAAGAAAGGTATTTTAAGATAGATTTGAGTACTTTAGGAGTAGATAGCTGAATGCGGAAAATGTTATTAATGAAGTCGTGAATAGTGGTTTTTATAAGGGGAAAAGAGAAGTAATTGAAGGTGATGAATTTAAGGTATAGAGATGTTCAAGGTGAAAATTCCACCAGGATAGACAGATGTGACAGGAACTACGTGAGTATCCTGTGATTGCTGATAGTTTAAAATGTATATAAGATGTGGAAATAAGAAAGTTTAAGCCAAGAAAGGAGTAAGTTGGTTTACGATAAGTTGAGGTGGTGAAGTCATTATCTTGAGGAAGGGGAGGGAGCCATTAAATTCATCTTTGCGAGAAAATTGGGATGTTGATGTATTGAAAGAAAAGATCAGATAGTTGTGTATTGTTGAAGATTAAGAAACAGTTGTCTACGTATCTTTTATATGCCAAGGGTCGAAAAGTTGGGGGGGGCATTGTTTATAAGCGAGATGGTTTCATGAGTGCAGAGTAAGATGTAGGCAAAACTGGGGCCGAAGGATGAGCCCACGGGCATGCCTTCTATTTGTTGGTAGTAGGTGTTAAAAGTGAATATAGTATCGTTAACAGATAAAGATAGAAGTTGTTTAAGAATGATGTTACAGGTTTCTGAGATAGGTATGTTGGTGAAGGTCATTGTCGTCGGAACTAGTGATATAACAGTTAGGGGTAGCGAAGGGATTGAATATAGTTAAAAATGAAAGACTTTGAAATTGTGTATGAATTTTTGGTTAAGGGTGCAAGATGGAGATTAAAAATTTACATATTCGGTTTGATGTTTTTTTGTTTCCCATACATTATGTCAGATGTAAAAAGTTGATTATAATAGTTTGATAGGAGGTTTTATTTTTTTGGAGGTTACGAAGGGAGTAATTAATCTTATCTTCTATTTTGATGCTTATGAGGAAGAATATTATTGGTGATGATACCTCGAAATTTAGATGTGTTTGAGAGGGTTTAAGTCATTTTGTTGATGTAAGAAGATCTATCTAGGATAGTTATTCCACGTCCTTTATCGGGGGGCATATAATTCGTTTTTAGTTATTAAAGGGGAGAGTATATTATGTGGTTTGAATTTATTGTAGTATTTGTGAGTAATAATCTTGAGGTATTTGGTAAGTGAATCACGGTTGCCTAGCATGTCTTAGGTATTCAAGATATGGCGGAGGCGTTCAAATTGCAGGAAGTAATTGTAAAAATTAATATGAAAGCATGGTCATTTGAAATTTTGGCTTAATGAAAGGAGGCTTTTTTTCAGCGGGAAATAGAATTTTTGAATTTATTTCAACTACCTAAATTGTAATCATTCTTATCATATAAACTTTTAGTTATTTTGTTTACCTGTTGACCTGTACAGGTGCAGTTTAATATATATATATTAAAAGGAGAATGTTAGTTGTAGTTTTATTATAGCGTGAGTAAATCAAAGGATAAAATTTTAGATTTGCCTTTTTTTTCGATTTTTGATTGTCACTGTAGTATTAGTGAGTGATGAATACCGAGAGATGTGATTATCGTGTTTGAGAAAAAAATAAAAATCTGCAATGGGATTAAGAAATGATTTTTTAAAGGAAAGAGTCTGATGCTGTCTGTAATTATCAGAAGGTATTTTTAACCATTCCAACACCTTATATTTGGTTATTTTTCTAGTTTTTTTAACAAGTGGAAAATGTCGAATTGAGGACTCTCACATACTTAAATGTAAGTATGAGATCATACGTATAAAGAACAATGCTACAAGGTTATGCTAACATAGGAAGAATATATATATATATATATATATATATATATATATATATATATATATTATATATATATATATATATATATATATATATATATATATATATATTATATATATATATATATATATATATATATATATATATTGGCGCGTCCCGTAGCTCAGTTGGCAGAGCGCTCGCTTAGCACGCGAGAGGACCGAGTTCGAGGCTCGGTCGGGACGTGGGAATTTGAGTCATTCCCAGTAACGCTAGCTTCGGCTCACTCAGCCGTTAATGAGTACACTAGTGAAATGCTTGTCACTAGTGGGAATAAATCTCCGGCATCCGCGATAGGCCTGGCCCAGCCAGCGGTATCCGCCGTGGGCCCTTGAAACCCAAGGATCTTCCTCGAAAGATCCCACTGACAGGACGAAAGTCCTTCCTGGGGGAAGATGATTTATTTTATTTTATTATTATATATATATATATATATATATATATATATATATATATATATATATATATATATATATATATATATATATATATATATATATATATATATATATATATATATATATATATATATATAAAAAAATAAAAAAAAAAAAAAAAAAAAAAAAATTTTTTTTTTTTAAAAAAAAGTTTTTTTTGATCATATTTTTTGCTTCCTTTTATAGTTATATATATAAATTATATACCATTTTGAAGGCCTTTTCCTTAGCTTTTCAATGAAGTTAAAATCAAAGAATTATTAAAATTTGATAATGTTTTATCAGGCAAAATATGAACTTGGGTAGGAAAACCTAAAAAAAATCAATCAGAATATATACTTTAAAAACCTTTTTTTTCCACATACATACCTTTAAGCACCATAAAAAATTATTAAATTGAGGAAATTAAAAACATACAATGCTTTAATATTTTATTGGCCATCCTTTATTTCTTATAACCATTTCGCACCTCTTGGTAAGTAATTTTTATCTACGATATGAAACCATGCTCTGATAATTGATGAAATAAGTTCTTGTTTTGTTGAAGGTTTGTTTTTAGAGAGAATGACCCCAATTTTGAACCAAAGATTTTCTATAGGATTCAGATCTGGACTCTGAGCTGGTCAATCCATGTGTGAGATTTGCTTGTCCTGCAATCATTTAAGAACCTTTTTCGATCTATGACACGGCGCATTATCATCTTGAAATATGAATTCTTCTTCTCCAAACATATCTTTGGCACTAGGAATCATTTTCTTGGTTAAAACCTGTAGATACTGATCACTGTTCACCATTTTCTCCACGACATACAGTCTTCCTACTGTTGATGCTCACATGCATCCTCATACCATAACTGAAATTGGATGCTTTATTGTTGATAAAATACAATTTGGTTTATATTCTTCCCCTTTACGACGTCGAACATACTGATTTCCTGCATTACTGTTCATACAAAATGTGGATTCATCACTAAATATGACCTTAGACCAATGTTCTTCTGTCCAGTGACGATGTTCCTTTGCCCAAACAATTCTTCTCTTTCGTTGTTTTTCTGTTAGAAGAGGTTTTTTCTTTGCTTTACATCCTCTTAGACCATTTTCTAAGAGTCTTCTTCGTACTGTGCTTGTAGAATTTACTTTACAACCACTTTCATTTCATTCTTTAAGAATGTAAGGGCATGTTAGATGTCTATTTGAAAGTGCTTTCCTGGTCAAAAGTCGATCTTGCAACTTTGTTAGTTTCTGGGTCTTCCTGAACTGACATTCATAAGTAATTTTTCTTGTTAATTTATATCTTCATAATATCCAATTTATAGTATTTTTACTTAATGATAGTTGTCTTTCAATAGAACAGCCAGAATGTCCTCCTACAGAAAGCTTAATAACAGCAAGTCGTATTCCTTTATCCAACAGACTTCCCATTGGCCAATATCAGCATATATAGGAAAGTAAATTTTTCTTCATAGATTTGTGTTTTCTCCGAGGCAGTTTTTCTTTTATATAAAGCTACATATTCAATGAACTGCATAATATTTATATGCATAGAAAAGCTAAGGAGAAGACCTTCAAAATGGTGTATATATTTATATATATAACTATAAAAGAAAGAAAAAACGATAAAAAAACATTTAAAAAAAAATAAATAAAATTTAAGCATAAATTATTTATTTATTCATATATATATATATATATATATATATATATATATATATATATATATAATATATATATATATATATATATATATATATATATATATATATATATATATATATATATATATATATATATATATATATATATATATATATATATATATATATATATATTTGTATAATCAAGAGATTAAGTTTTGCAGACTCATGCTTTATTGTGTGATGATTTGTATTTTATTTAAAGTTTAAGTAGTTCCGTAGAAAATTATGTGATTAATAATTTTTATTGAAGTTAAAAAGGTAAATAATAATAATTATTATTTCCAGTATCATCGTACGTTTGGAAGGCATTTCTTCCTCACTTGAACGATATAACTGCAGATATGAATTACATTATTTATTTATAAATGTAAAAATGTAAAGACATTTCCAGTTCTTCCACTTTTTGCTAAATATTTATATTTTGAAAAATATTGGAGAGAAATAGCATTCTATTCATCAATTTTTCTGCGAAAATGACATACCATCCCTTATCTAATTAGTATCCTGCAAAAAGGCAGAAAGCATTTTATGCCTTATATTCCCTCTTTAATCAAGATTTTTATGTAAACCATTTTTTTGTCTCTGCCATTAATTATTCAATGTTTGTGTGCCGTTTTTCATTAATTTTTTAAAAAAAATTATTTTAATTAATATACTAAAATATAGTGTAATTTTCAAATTTTTATTGTATGCGATTTTAAAATGGATGCTCGTACATAGGCGTTTTAGTATTTAGAAAACGTTGCTTCAGTAACGTTATTTTTTTTATTATATATATATATATAAATTTGATAATAGTAGGCTTTATTTTGTTGGGGCGCACACGACCTTTTACATTATTTGTTTTGACTGCTTACAGTTTTTTACAACAGAATGTAAAATTATCCTGTATCAGTTGAATGTTTTGAGAACATCACCGTCATATTGATTCTAGATTGTTTTTGAGAATTTTGGTGAAACGAATCTATTTTGCAAATCGTTAAGATCGTCTAATAATGCCCAATGTTTCGAAAATTGCGCAAATCTAAATATTTAACATGTGGACGATAGAAAATGTCGTAAGTTTGCTAATATTTGATGTAGAGAAGTCATCCTATAATAGTCAGTCGCCTTCGGTAGATTTTTGTGTGTTCTCATTGTTGTTTTAGTAATTTTGTGATTGTCTTTACTGTTGACGACAGTGTGAAAGCAATTATATATATATATATATATATATATATATATATATATATATATATATATATATATATATATATATATATATATATATATATATATATATATATATATATGAGAAATGGAGCTGCATTGAATCGAATTATCAAGAGAAATCACCTTTGAAATCATTTAGAGCAGTGTATCCCAAAGTGGACTCCTTGAGCACGTACAGGTGCTCCTCATGTATTTTTGAAATGTTTAGTCAGAAATTACATGTATTGTAGTGATGAACATCCTGTCTTGATTCTGGCAACCTTGCATTAGCGTTGGCCTAATTTCAACCAAGCCTTTTAACCTTCATTTAGCCTGGAACTAGCATCTTATTTTCCCCGTCACGAATGATCTTGGATGTATACTCGTCGTTTTGTGAATGCTAATAACTTTTGCCAGTGTATAGTGTTTTCTTCACATTAACCCGGTATCAACTGAGGGAATCGTTGAAGCTATAGTAGCTCACCGCATACGCACCTTTCTATACCTGATCGTTGATGTTACAGTAGCACACCGCTTAACGCAGCTTTCCATATCTGTCTAGCATCCCGAGGTAAGCACTGATGTTAGGAGTAGTATTGTTCTTAGTTATTCTACTTCATTTTTTCAATTTTGCGATTATCCTACTCCAGTGTTATTCCCTTTTGCTAAGGTTTGCGTATTATTTTATATATAGGTTCCAACGGAGGCTAGAGTAGCCCTCAGACAACTTCATCGGCATCATAACGCTAAGCAGGTTCATTACCGTATATCGCTAGCTTATTGGCTACAGGTAAACAATCTCTCTCTCTGCGTGTGTGCGTGTACAGGTAGGTGTTTTTATAAATATGATAATACCAGATAAGCCTCAACCAAAAGAGACCAGAGAGAAGAAAATAAAATAATAGGATACGCTTCATTATTATAATTATTATTGATATTAATAATAATTATCATTTATTATTATTATTATTAGCAACAATACTGCGTACCATACATTTCTTCTTGTTAATATTTCATGTAAAAATAACCAACTTTTAGCATTTAACATGTATTTTATGTAATTTATGTAGTATTCATAAGTTTTTATATATTATATACATTGGGTCTTGATTACTACTTCCTTATTAGTCCACATTTGTATTAAGTCCTCTTGTTTCATAAATGAAGAAACGAATCCCAGCCTGTTTTAATCTAGTGATCTGCTGAAATCTGTAACCAAAGTTAAATTTGTTAAAAATGACCAGATTTTATAGAAATACCAAAGCTAAATTGGTAACTACTTCACTCTTTGGGGATATCAAAGAAAATTGTCATACACTTATGTATCTGACAAGTGGCAACACCTTGAAATACATCAGCCACGTGTAGTATGTGTTTTGGTGTATTTTAATAAATTTGCGACAATGTGGCTAAAATACTGTAAAATATACACAAGTGACTATACATACTGTTTAAGAGTGTGTAATAATTATACATTATCCCCTATAAAATGGAAAAGTGTTTAAAAACAAAGATAATGATAAGAGTAAAGCCTGTTTAAAATACGTTCTCTATATGCAGCTACTAAAACTACGGGTAAATGTGACTTTCCCAATAGTGGTTATTTTTCTTCGCATATCGAAACTACGAGGACGAATTTTACAGTAGCACACCGCTTAACCCATTAATGCCCACTGTGTCTAACAATGGAAAAAACCGAATTTATACTTCAACTAGCTTGTAATTTCTGAAGCTTTCCATATCTACGAATCATAATTCTAGCATAAACCAATTGATTGGATTTCATTTAAGCACTGAGAGAACATTAGGGAGTTCAAAGTATAATCAAGATCAAGATACTTTTTCTGTGAAAGAGAAGTGATATTCTATATGGTCTTTAAATATTTTTTTTTTTTAAGTTAAGTGAGGCGCGGAAAACGATTATGTAAACTAAAAACTCAAAAGAAAAAAATTACTTAAGTAATAACTATTTTAATAATAATGTACAGTTTTAATTGCGTAGTACCAGGTTGCTGCATCAGACAATCGGATGAAATGGTACAAAATTTTATAACGATTTCGGAGCTAAAAAATATATATATAAATATATATATATATATATATATGAAACTATGAAAAATATGAAATAAAGTACATTTTGCATATTAAATTTTTAAAATTTTTTTACATTATTATTGAGTTTTGATAGACCAGGCGTTCTGTAGATTAGGACAAATTGCTGGCCGTTAGGAGTACTTTTACCCTTTAAGTCCAAGTTAGGTTGTCTAACTAGTTCGACAACCTAACTTGAACTTAAAAGTAGACCTAACTGCCAGCAAGTAGGCCTAACTAGCGAAGGCTGGGCCTTCACGAACGCAATGTTATATATAAAAAACTGGTTTAAAAAATTTGATATTAATAATTTACTTTACATAATAATTCGTTTTCGTAGTTATATTACTAAAAAAAATTTAAAAAAAAAAAATCTTTCGAAATAGCTATAAAATTTCGTACGAATCCCTCCGACACTGAAGCCACAACTAGGAGGTGCAAATCCAAATGATAATACGCCATTATAGTTGTACGATGTGTTGTTACATCATGGTAGTTAATACTTTTAATAAGAATTTTTTTTATTTTTTTAGTTTACAAAATCGTTTTCCGGGGCTCGATTAACCTTTAAAAAATATTCAGACCAATTCCTCTACGTAGTTTCGATATACGAAGAAAAATATCCACTACTGGGAAAGACACATTAACCAAACTAAGTATAGAAAGACTAAATGCAGAAAATTATGAGACTACAATTTACTTCGATTATGCTCGACTTGCTCGAAGAGCTTTGCAACTCAAAACAACAGCTACAGTCTAGTCATTAAAATTGTCTAATTTACTCAAGCCAAAGGTTCAAAATTAGACAATGGTGACTGCTAATAATAAACTTTATTTTAGTTTTTGTAATGTTTATTTTGCATTATTACAATATATATTGTAGTTGGGCTCCGTAAATATCCTTTTTCCTGCTCGGAGGCTTCTCAACAGGCCATATATTGGGAAACCCTGATTTAGAGTATATGTTCCTGTTATCATGAACAGAAAGATTATGGCTATTGAAAAATTTAGTTTTAAATTTGTTTTGTTGGAATAATGTCATAAACAGTTACAGGTTTACCACTAAATAGTTTCTGTAAGAATGAGTTAAAGAAGTTCTTTGTAAAGGTAGTGAAATTAATTATAATCTGTTATCACAGGCCTATATTAGTTTAAATGGAACCGGAGCTACCATACTGTTTTGGAATGTACTGGTTCGTCTTATATATTAAAATACTTCATACAGTGGCGTAGTATGAAGAAAGACAACGAAAAAATTATGATTCAGATAAAAAAAGCAAAGTATTCAAAATTAATTTCTTTCGAGTTATATGTAGAGAAGTAGAGATTTCATAAAGTGAATAAATATTCTTTGAGAAAACATATAATCCCCTTGTAAACCAAATATTTTAGTCTTACACTCACAGGTGTATATATATATATATATATATATATATATATATATATATATATATATATATATATATATATATATATATATATATATATATATATATATATATATATATTCCAAATTATTTCTATTATATACAAAATCTGAACATAAAAATAAATGAAACCTTTTGAATAGATTTTTCTTTCTCTGCTACTTTTTTTTCTCCACTGCTGTAATAAGTTGACAGTATATATAATTTAGAAACCTATATGAGCAAAGGAAAAACATAAAGGTGAGATATAACTGTCAGATTCAATAATAAAAACGACTACCTGTATACATGGATAAAAAGTAAGTAGTACAGAGAGTAAGGGAAATTTGCAGATTTAAAGGCATTGCTCACTGGCATCAGAAATGTATTTTATGGTTCGTGAAACAGGACAACCTTTTATGAAATTTTAAAATGTGGGTAGCATTTGCGAAATGAGAAAATTTTTTGATAATAAATAACAATTTAAAAAATAAAATAAAACTAATCATCTGATATTATTAAATCCGTTACCTGACAGGTTGACAAATTCTTTGAACACTGCTGTATTGAACTGAACACACTAATTCCCATTCTTTTATATATATATATATATATATATATATATATATATATATATATATATATATATATATATATATATATATATATATATATATATATATATATATATATATATATATATATATATATATATATATATATATATATATATATATATATATATATATATATATATATATATATATATATATATATATACACTGTACACTTTTTTTTCTACTACTAAAAATTAACGCACCATTGGCTCAAATGACGGTAAGAGGTTAAAAAAAAGACAAGAACGATGCGTAAGTTCATAATGCAAATAACATAGCATCAGGGACACATCATACAATGGTAAGATTGTCGTCAGGCCCTAGGAATTCCCTGGTGATCTGCGAAAGAATCCTGTATGTGATGAGTTTATTCCAACGTGAGACATCGCGGTGAATAGTTCGTTTGTGGATAGTGTTACTCAATAACGTGTATGGCCACCTTTGGCACGGGTGGCGGCTTGGCACTGTTGTGGCATGCTCACAATGAGACCGAATGTCCTTCACGGACATCTAATCTCATACGCAACGCAGCGCCGGAAGGATTTCTTGCGGTGGTTAATGCTATCGCAACCGCCATTTCAACTTGTCCCACACATTTTCTATTGGGTTTAGGTCGGGACTGTATGCTGGCCAATAAAATAGTCCTGATTTGGACCGTCGTTAGGTATTCAGCATTATGTGGTCTTGCGTTTTTATGCATTATGACGAATCCCCATATTACATTGAGCTCTATCATTAGGTCGTCAGACTCTAGATCGTCGGTGTGAGGTGTAGAGACTGACTATGGAGTCATCTGTAAACAGCACATTCGCGGACGGTCCAATGTAGGTGTTCCCTGGCAAATGATAATCGCTTCCATCGATGTTCCTAGGTGTGTCGTGGTCCTATTGTTCGACACGTACAATGGTTATGTGCCCTTCTCAAAACCTCTACAGACTACGCAGTACTCGTACACTCAGCAACGTGGGTGTTAATTTGAACGTTCTCATCACGTGTTGGTCTTCTCGCAATCCTTTCCAAGGTTGTAGCGGTAAATTTCCCAATCGCTAAAGCAGGAGTTGCGTAGTTTGTCAGTTTCATAATTATAAAGATGGCGTAACCTATAGATCCCCAACATTATTACAATGCCGTATACTGTATCTCTGATGCTGTTATTCGCAATATATATATATATATATATATATATATATATATATATATATATATATATATATATATATATATATATATATATATATATATATATATATATATATATATATATATATATAAACTATTTTTAAAAAACCACTTTTGATAAAAAAATAAAAAAAAATTAAAACTAAAAAAAACAATCAACAAGAGAAAAAGGTCAAGACGACGAATAAAAAATCGTATACGTTTCAGAGCTTGCTGTTTGATCATTACTCTAGTAAATAGAAGAATAAATCAATAATAAACTTGTCCCACACATGTTCTATTGGGTTTAGGTCGGGACTGTATGCTGGCCAATAAAATAGTCCTGATTCAGGTATTCAGTGACTCATCTCGCATTTTGTGGTCTTGTGTTTTTATGCATTATGACGAATCCCCATATTACATTGAGCTCTATCATTGACGACATCCCATTCTGATCACTCACAAATGGCGAAAAATTACTTTAAAAATTAATTTCAGAAATTTTACGTGTTATCAATGTCGAAAAAACTAGATTCGATATTGAAATTTTGAGGTTTTAATAGAAAATGATTTTATTAGTATTTACATTTTTTGACTTAGAATTGAAGATAAAGCTGGCACTTCTCCTATCTATCAAATGTTGTTCAGTAATGTGTAAAAAAAAATAGCGTTACTTAAATTCTCTTCTGACTTCGGCTTTATGGTGCTCAAGACGAAAATGTAGGGTTTTAATGATATCCCCAAAGTATGAGTTCTGGCATGTGAGACGGGGGACCCTATATACTCCACCACTTTCTTCCGTATGGGTTGTGTTATTAGAAATTAAGATATTGCAAATTTTATCCAGAAAGTTAAAGACAAGATGCAAATTATAAATTGAGTATTTAGAATGACGAAGAGAGAGGAGAGGTTCTGCATAAGGAATTACAATTGTATTTTGTGAATAGGTACGAGGTATTTTATTTGGGCCGTTGTAGAATCGAAATTTTACTCTATGGTGTTTCTTAGAGACAAAATGCTGAGTATAACCCAGAGATAAAAACTGATGGAAAACGAAGGAAATCTGAGCAACCAAAAATATGGGATCAGTAAGATTAAGTGCGAGTAAAAACGAATTGAATATTATATTTTGTTTAATATATAAAGGGTGGTTAGAAAAAGCGTGTAGGAGTTAGTTACAAGGTGTAGGCTTTCGGAAGACTTTAAAGGAAAGGTCTTCACGTTTTCGCACTATAAAGAGATCCAAAAATGGTATGCCCTCGTAATTTTGTCTCGGATGTAAATTTAAAAGATTCAACTAAATCATTCTTCTGTGCAAGGAAACGTTGTGCTGGGAAATCATGTGGAATAACTACCAAAATATCATCGACAACGGTACCACGAATTAATCAAACGATGTAGAAGTAGGTTGTTCACCAATTGAGTTTCATAAAATTCCATGAAAAGATTATCGATTACAGGACTGAGGCTGTTACCAATTCCGATACCAAAAATTTGTCTATAGAACTTGTTATTGAAAATAAAAACATTTTATTTCATTCATATTTCTCTTAGTTTAACAAATTTATTTATTGTAATTGATTGGTAAGTCAGCATCTTTTAATCTTTCCGTTAAAAAAAAAAAAAGTTAAACTGTGGTATGAGAACATTGGTAAATAGACTAGTAACGTCAAAACTTAAACAATATATGATTAGGGCAATTTTGTTACCAGTCATCTCTCTTAAATGGAGGATATTTTTAACGTGAAGGCGAAACCGTACTTAAAAGTGGGGACAAAAAACTTGTAAGCCATCTATTGAGTTTAACAAAGTTTTCATTTTTACAGGCATGATAGGTCTGAGAGGGACCCACTTTATGAAGTTTTGGGACTCTGTAGAAATTAGGAATAGAGAGATTGGGGAAACTGAGCTGTTTAAACAATTGAACAGGAAGAAGTCTCCTAACTTGGTTTCTAAAAATATATGTATCTGAATTAATAGGGTTAACGCCGTTGAGAATCTCATATATATATATATATATATATATATAATATATATATATATATATATATATATATATATATATATATATATATATATATATATATATATATATATATATATATATATATATATATATATATATCCAAGCATAACCCACTTTATTGATAAAGTTTCGAAAATTCATTATAACCACCCCCGCACCTTTATCTGCGTGTCGTATTATAATATCTTTATTATTCCTTAATCTTTTAAAGACAAGATGTAATCTTCTGGGGAAAAACGAATGGCTATTTTGAAGTTTTTTCGTGAGTAACAGAATTAAGCATTTGTTATTTCCAAATGATGAAATGATGTGTAGTTTACTTTTTAAAGAAGTATCTTTGGAGAAACCCAGTCCCAAGCCCAGAACAGTTTCATCGAAATCGAGTCTATAATCAGAAAGGTTAATAATAAGTTTCGGATTTGAGATGCATTTCTTTTAAATTTTATGTTAATTTTCTGTTAATAAAATTAATACCGCTTTTAAATAAATGAGTAGGAAGTACATTTCAAAGAGTTGTATATTGCAATTGACAAATTGCAAATAAGTAGTTAATTTCATTGTTAATTTTAGCGATTCGGTTTTGTAAAATTAGAGCTTAAATTATAACGATGATAAATCATGGTTTCAGGTATATATTATTTATTAAGAAATAAATTAGAGCTTAAATTATAACGATGATAAATCATGGTTTCAGGTATTTAATATTTATTAAGGAAAACTAACTGGACTAGTTTTCCGTAATGTATTCACTAATTTTTAAAAACCACTTTTGATAAAATAATAAAAATTAAAACACTAAAAGAGAATCAACAAGAAAAATAAAAATTCGTATAAGTTTCAGAGCATTAACCTTGCTCCTTGTCACTACGCTAGTAAATAGAAGAATAAATCAATAACACAATATCTCACACCAACCAAACAAAAAACGCCAACCCAGCAACATGACATCCCATTCTGACAACTCACAAATCGCGAAAAATTAGTCTTTAAAAATTTATTTCAGAAATTTTACGAGAGTGTTATCTATGTCGAAAAAGCCAGATGCGATATTGAACTTTTTTGAGGTTTTAATAAAAAATGATTTTGACTATTTAAAATTTTTTGATTTAGAATTGAAGATAAAGCTGGCATCCCTCCAATTTATCAAATGTTCAGTAATGTGTAAAAAATAGCGTTACTTAAATTCTCTTCTGACTTCGGCTTTATGTTGCTCAAGACGAAAATGTAGGGTTTTAATGATATCTCCAAAGTATGAGTTCTGGCATGTGAGACAGGGGACCCTATATACTCCACCACTTTCTTCCTTATGGGTTGTGTTATTGGAAATTAAAATATTACAAATTTTATCCGGAAAATTAAAGACAAGATGCAAATTGTAAATTGAGGGTATAGAATGACGAAGAGAGAGGAGAGGTTAAGCATAAGGAATTACAATTGTATTTTGTGAATAGGTACGAGGTATTATATTTGTGCCGTTGTAGAATCGAAATTTGGCTCTATGGTACTTCTTAGAGACAAAATGCTGAGTGAAACCCAGAGATAAAAACTGATGGAAAACAAAGCAAATCTGAGCATCCAAAATTATGAGATCAGTATGGTTAAGTGCGAGTAAAAACGAATTGAATATTATATTTTGCTTAATATTAAATTTTTATATCATAAAATATGATATAAATATATCTCTAACGAGAAAAACAAATTGGAAAAGTAATTAATCTTTCTAGCGAGGATTCAACTGAATGAGTAACACTAATTCGGTAGAATTGGAATATTTTTTATAAAGTTCTCAAATCATCTTGCATTTCATAAAATTGCTTTCTAATCACCCTCCGACTTGTATGTTTATTTATCCATATTCTCTTTAAGTAGTATCGAGTCTGGAATGGTCACATAATAAAAATAGACCAAATATATAAAAGAGGCAAGGCCTTTTAGACCACTTGATTCGGTCATTATAGCAGTAAATTTTACTTTTTGTATTTTTATTGCTTTAAGTTTTAAAATGGTCGCCACTTTCTGCCAAAAATCTTAAAAGGATACGTTTGTCGCATATGTTTTAATCCTATTTATTCACAAAAGGAAATGAAATTTATTTCGTGGGCTGTTAAAGTTGAAAATCTATTTAAAATTTAAATTGGCTTGCAATATCGGAACATTATAAAATATATATTCGGAACTTACAAAAAAAAGAATTCTCAAATTTAATACAGAAACTGGAATCTAAAATTGAAATCCTTTAAACGGGAATGGTGCGTTTGTGAGCAGCTGTTAAATATTTTTTGGACGAGATACTTTTCAATATGAATTAGTGTTTAGAATAAATTTCCGCTTGGTATGGTTATCAAATATAGGCAATTATAAATTAGAGAAGTAAAGAGTTTAATGCTGGTATTGGGATTGTAAAACCTGAAGTTATCAAACTTGTAACTATTGTTAAAATCAGATGAAATTTATTAAGAATGTCATTATGAACCGACCGGGGCCCCGGCCCCGGCCCAAAATCAAAGAAAGCTGGGGTTGAAAAGGCAAATTTTACTAAAGCGAATTCAGTTTAAAAAAAAATTTAATTTTCAGCAGATTCTCTTGAAATTTTCACTGTATATAGCTTTTTTTCAGGTAAAAAAAGTTCATTTCTAGCGTTTTTTTGAGTCTATAACTTAAAAATTTTTTTTTTTTTTTTTTTTGTGGAAATTTGACCCTTTTCAAATGAATGACGAGGCCAAACCACTTTTTGGAATGATATGAAATTTGGAATGTATATTTAGAATTCTATGCTCTATGAAAGCTTCTAACAGACTTTTGTTCCCAGATTTATAAAAAAAAAATGTCATAAGCCCAAAACTGAACATCTATCGAAAAAATGTTTTTTTTCTTTTAAATCTACTTTTTCGGATAAAAATTTTTTTTTATAAAAACTAACTATAACATTTCTTATTTTTGGTGGGTATATAGAGGAGGGATAGGGCTGCAAATTTTTCTCTATTTTCGATGCGATTCGTTGGTTTTGAGATATAGCCTCTCAAAAAAAGTCCATTTTTGACCAAATTTCAAAAATTCCCAAAGTTTGAGAATCTATTTCTCGTTTTAAACAAATGGCATTTAATAATGCACTTATAAGAGTTGTTGCCCATTTCCTCCTCAAAACAATATCCAAAAATAAAAAAAATTAGTAGGTAGCGTTTTTTTTCAATACAATTTTTTTTTCTCCGGAATGGTTTGCTTTTTGAAATTTTTTTTCAAGTGCTTATAACTTTTTTTTCTAGACGTGATATCAAAAATCTGTTCCCACTAATGCAAACAATTGGGGCTCAGATTATTCAGTTAAATTTTCAGCTCATGTTAACCAGTGGTTTGACCCCTCTATTCATTTTTTTCAACTTTGGGTCCAAATAACTTTCAAACCATTATAGATTCAGAAAAATGTTCGGAATCAACTCAGAACTTCGGGAAAAAATGCATATACCCTGAAAATTTCAGCTCAATCAGTCAAATAATAAGAAAAAAATTTCTAAACAAAATATAAGAAAATTAAGATTTTTTTCTTATTTTCAATATTTTTTTTTTTTTTTTTTTCTTTTGAAAGATCCTAAAATATTATTATATATATATATATATATATATATATATATATATATATATATATATATATATATATATATATATATAATATATATATATATATATTATATATTATTATATTATTACAGAATTTTACTATTATTATTATTATTATTATTATTATCTCACTTGGCAAAGAGGTGTCAGTACGTGCAAATTTCGAAAGAAAATAAAACATTCTTTCCTCTTTACTGAACAAAGAAAATACGTAATTTGGTTGAATTTTTTTTTACTTTGGGCACCCTGAGATCATCTTCTAATTTCCTGATTGCAGATGTTACATTTATCTATTTCGAATCTACCCTGAAACATTGTAAAGTACACCCATACTGCTGAAGTTGATCTTTTAGCCATATTGACTGAAAGTATTAACAAAATAATAATTTTGAAATAATGTAGCTAAATGATACAAGTTTGATACATAGCAATAAAATAACAATATGTATAAATACAGATTATATTGATAATTTTATATCTTACATTTTTTTTCAAACTTTACTTTAGGGTTTTTACGTAAAACTGTTGAATCACTATTATGAATAAAAAAAAAATTTTTTTTTGTACTTTTTTTAAACTTTTATTATACAAAATCTGTTATATTTTTTCCGGAGAAAATGCATATAATCATTAATTTAAGTGAATGTTGGCTATTCTATTCCTTCCTCATAATTAAATAAACCTCAATTACATTTATATCTAATTTTTTTAACCAAATATTTCAGTGCTTTTGACCTCTTTAAAAATTTTAGGTAACCCCGGCAAAATTCCAGTCCCGGTTGTTCCCTAATCGTGATACATAAAAAATTTCTTTTAGCACATTATTTATTTTTTATAGAACATGTTATAAATTTCAATTCAGTAATTTTTATTACTGAAAATTATTACCGATACGATGATTTGATTGGGAAGGCCATTCAAACCATACGTTTACAAACCTGTAATTGAACATGCAATGTATCAACGCATTTAGGGAAAAGGGATTGTCAGTGACTTGCCTTGATGATGAATATTGGGATGAAGCTGAAAATATAATAAAAAATTAATATTAAACTTATTTAAATGACAAATTTTTTCACAATAATTAATACTTTTTTTTTAATAAAGGTTGGCTTGTTCTGATGTTTTAAAAATATTTATATATATAACAGGTAAACACTGATATCTCTTTGAATGATTTTGCGCCATTTCCATTATATGCATTTTAATTATAGAATTTTGAACGTTTGGTTTGATTTTGTGCCGTATTGAAAAATCGGTCAAACGAAATAATTAAAAAATGGCCCACTTGTCTGTTTTTATTTAGCATAAGTTTGTTTGTTCGTCATAAAGGATAAAATAAAACAATAGTTAGAAAAATAGGTAATTTCAATTGTACACGGCGTATTTTATTTTATGACAATTTTCATTATAAGTTTGCAGAATATATATATATATATATATATATATATATATATATATATATATATATATATATATATATATATATATATATATATATATATATATATATATATATACTAACATCCTTTTTTTATAATAAAAAAAATCAATAATGGAGTCAACTTCGTTAGCCTCGGAGCCCCGGCTTCCAAATATAGCCCCTCATCCACCCCTTCCCCCATCGCCACTTGGGAGCTGGTGGTCTCCGGTGATGGGTCTGGTGCCACCAAGACACAGCTGCCGGCTTGTCTTGATGCACGGTCTATTTTTTTCATTAATTTCTGCAACATGCGCGGTCTACACTCCAATTTCCACTTTGTTGAACATCACCTCTCTTCTTCTAGACCTCACCTCTTATTCTTGACCAGACCTCAGATGTTTGAGCGTTCTGATAGCAAACCCTATTCTGTTTCTTCCTTCTGTCTCTATCCTCAATTTTCAGCCAAAGGCGGTTGTTGTGCATACGTGTGCAACGATGTCGTTTGTTCTCTTGTCTCTAATTTGGAGTCTTCCGAATTTTCTACCATATGGCTTAGGCTCTTGCCATTCTACGACTAAATTCATTTGTTCTGTTTATTTATCTCCTAATTCTACTGAATATCCTAAATTCTTCGACTATTTAAACTCCAAAATAGAGCACATTCTCTCTTCTTCTCCTTTCTCTGAAATCATCATATTAGGTGATTTCAACCCAACATTCTAGATCTTTTCCTAACTTCTAATCCTTCTCTTTATACTGTTAAACTCTTTCCTCCTCTGATTTTCCTCCGATCACCTTATCTCGGTATCCTCTTCTATCTCCAAGTCTTCCGCAGGAAAGACCCCCTTTTTTTGAAAGGAAACGTTTGTATCACTTCGGTGCCGCAAGTTGGTCGGACTTTCGGTCGTACTTCTTTGGTTTCCCGTGGAATGATTATTGCTTCCGTGGTAGGGGTGTGCAGAACGCATTACCGAGGTGATTCTTTCTGGCATTTTCTTTCCCTTCTACTGAACCTAACAAACCTTGGTTTAACTCTGCTTGTTATCGCGCTATCCGCCGCAGTGATGTTGCCTTCAGGGAGTACCATCGTCTTCAAACTCCAGAATCTCGCGCTACTTATATTTCATCCCGGAATCGTGCAAAATCTATCCTTCGTAACACTTAAAACTCTTTTCTCCGTAGAAAATGCAATAATCTTTCTGGTTCTTCTTCTTCACGTTCTTTGTGGCATTTTGCAAAAAATGTCAACTCTAACTTTTCTTCTTCCTCTTTCCTTCCTTTAATATGTTCCGACGGCACAACTGCTGTATTACCTCTTCGCTCAGACTTTTGCCTCTAATTCAATTTTAGAAGATTCCGGAGCTATTCCTCCTCCTTCAACCCCCTCTAACTCAATTATGCCTATATTAGAATTTCTTCTAAAGTTGTCATTTCTGCTCTCTCTGAGCTTAATACTAAGAAGGCGTATGGCCCCGATGGTATTCCTCCTATGATACTCAAAACTTGTGCTTCCGAGCTTGCACCCTGCCTCTGTAAACTTTTTCGTCTTTGTCTCTATACTTCAACCTTCCCTTCTTGCTGGAAACGTGCGCTCATTCAGTCTGTGCCGAAGAAGGGGGACCCCTCTCAACCCTCCAACTACCGTCCTATTTCTTTGACCTCCGTTCTCTCTAAAGTTTTCGAATCTATTCTTAACAGGAAGATATGGAAACATCTGAATTCTTCTAATCTTATCTCTGATCGCCAGTATGGCTTTCGTAAGAAACGCTCTACTGGTGATCTTCTTTCCCTTCTCTCTGACTCTTGGTCTTCCGCTTTTCGGCATTTCGGGGAATCTTTTGCTGTGACGCTGGACATATCGAAAGCTTTCGATAGAGTCTGGCACAAAGCTTTGATTTCTAAACTTCCCTCATTCAGCATCTATCCTTCTCTCTGTGATATCACTTATTTCCTTTCCGTTCTTTCTATAGCAGCTGTTGTAGATGGCCACAGTTCTTCCTTTAAACCTATTAATAATGGTGTTCTGTCCTTTCCCCAACACTTTTTCTGCTTTTCATTAATGACCTTCTCTCTATTACCTCATCACCTTTCCATTCCTATGCTGATGACTCCACCCTTCATTACTCCTTCCAGTTTGTAAAACGTCCCACCCAACAGCAGTTGATAGCTCGAGAAGGGTAGCCTTGGAGCTACTAACCTCTAATCTTTCACGTATTTCAAGTTGGGGCAGAGAAAACATGGTTGTTTTCAATGCCTCAAAAACTCAGTTCCTCCATCTCTCCACTCGACATAATCTTCCACACAACTATGATATCTTCTTCGAAAACACACAACTCAAACCTTCTTCTGTTCTTAATATTCTTGGCTTATCCTTTTCTCGTGATCTTTCTTGGAAAGATCACATTACTTCTCTTTCTAAACAAGCTTCTAAGAGGTTGGGTGTTCTAAGGCGTCTTCAGAATTACTTCACGCCACCCCAGTTGCTTGCTCTGTATAGGGGTGTTGTTCGCCCTTGTATGGAGTATGTGTCGCACATCCGTGGTGGTTCCACTCATACAGCTCTCCTTGAGAAGGTGGAGTCTAGGGCTTTTCGTCTCATCAACTCTCCTACTCCTATTAACTCTCTTCAATCTCTTTCTGCCTGTGGAATTGTTGCTTCACTCTCTCTTTACTATCATTATTACAACAGACACTGCTCCTTTGAACTTTTTCGTCGCATACCTCCTCCATTGAGAAGAGCTCGTGCGACACTCCTTTCTACACAGTCTCATCCTTTCTCAGACCCCAGACTTAACCGCTATGCTGAATCTTACATATACTCTACTGGTAAAGTCTGGAATACACTCCCTTTATCTGTTTTCCCAACTTCCTTTGACTTGCATACTTTCAAACGCCGTGTATCTGTACATGTCGGCCACTATCGACCAGGATAGATTTTTCAAACTCCGGTGGAATTCAGTAGGCCTCTGGCCTTTGCCCACCGGAGGAGACAAAATATACAGAATGTATCATTAATATTGCGAAAAAATCCAGTATGATATTCCTTGCAGAAATATAAGATAAATATGTGAAGATAAACATTTCACCGAAAACACCTCGTTTCCAGGATACAAAGTGATAGAAACTATTGAGAAATGAAGTTACAATAAACAGGAAAGTAAATTTGTAGACGTAATTAACAATTTCATTCAATTAATTTAATATAGAATACATACATTACTACACAGAGGAAAATATCAACAGAAATAGGACAAAGCAATGGTGCACGAAGGTTATAACAAATGTTGAAAATGAGCACCCCCAGCGGCAATACAAGCCTCTATTATGCGACGCATTGATTGGCGGACACGTTCAAATTTACCTTGTGTTTGCTGAATTGTGTCACAACATTCGATTATGCGAGCTCTTAATTCTTCGGAACTTTCAAATGTTGTTCCATAAACCAAATGTTTCAGGTGCCCCCACAAGAAGAAATCCAATGCATTTAGGTCTGGAGACCGTGGAGGCCAAGGTTCTGTACCTCCCCTACGTATCCAACGGCGTGGATATACAGTGTTCAAATAGTTACGGGCAACTGAACAAAAATGAGCCGGAGCGCCGTCGTGCATGAAATACATTTTCGATCTTAATTGCAATGGGACGTCTTCCAGGAGTGTAGGCAGGTCATGTTCAAGAAAGTGGCGATACACATCTCCAGTAAGCCTCGCTGGTAAAAAGAATGGACCTATCAAATGGTCGCCAACAATTCCGACCCAAACATTCAATGAAAACTGGTGTTGATGGCGGCTTTCAACTATTGCATGTGGGTTCTCATCCGCCCATATGTGATTGTTGTGGAAGTTCGATATGGCGTCTCTGGAAAAATTTGCCTCATCAGTGAAGAATACTTCTGCTAAGTGGTGAGGGTTGTGTGCAATTTTCTGTTGCATCCATCGACACAAAGCTACTCTAGCAGGAAAATCAGTTGGTAAAAGTGCCTGCACACGTTGGATGTAATGTGATAAGGGTACAGAAGTTGATTTTTCAATACCCTGAAAACTGTCGAATGACTTACATGCAGTGTTGCAGCAATCTTTCTGGTACTTGTTGTAGGACTGTCCTCAAGTTCTTGGAGAACCTGTTCTTCGACATCTGGAGTTGATACTGTGCGAGGGCGCCCGTTTCCATTGGTAAGTTTTTTAAAACTTCCTGTTTCTCCAAGACGTTGATGGAGACGTGCAAACATAGTATGATGCGGTATGACACGATTAGGGTACATTTCTTCATAGAGACGCATGGCTGCTAATGAATTACCGTTCGCACGACCGTAAACAAAATGCATATCGAACATTTCACTATTTGTGTAATTCATTTTAAAAGTATGAGAGCCACTTGATCACAGCACTTGACGCGACAAGGACCAGTTTATGTATAAGTGAAGCGAGATACGCAACTAGTAAATAACAGGTAGGTTACCCTTCACACGGTATACTATTTTTGCTTATTATTGAAGGTTGTGATGTGGCACGGGACGGACAATGGAATATATCGGGTATGTCCAACAACGTTTCCTCACCTTCTCTTAGAAACGGGACGTTTTCGTTAAAGGTTTATTGACAAAAAGTATCTTACATTTCTGCAAGGAATATCATACTAGATTTTTTCGCAATATTAATGATACACCCTGTATATATATATATATATATATATATATATATATATATATATATATATATATATATATATATATATATATATATATATATATATATATATATATATATATATATATATATATATATATATATATATATATATATATATATATTGCCCTTAAAAAAAAGAAAAATGGATATACGTTTGGCAGTTCTTCGGTCTCAAGCTTGAATAGAATTATTTTCAGATGTCGTACATTTGTTAACTTTGATTCAGTTTCCTTTTCATTGTTATTCTTTCTCGAGTAGGGTGAAAGGTTGTATCCTGGAACGTGATTGTAGATTTTTGAACCTTTATTTTTAAAAATATTTTTAATTTTTTTATTATATGGTGCTTTTAAATAGTTTTTACATTTTAGAATATATATATATATATATATATATATATATATATATATATATATATTATATATATATATATATATATATATATATATATATATATATATATATATATATATATATATATATATATATATAGAGAGAGAGAGAGAGAGAGAGAGGGAAGGTGATTGCAACGTAACATAAAAATATAATTAAAAGTATAAAAATTTAGATCAATGCTATGTATTTAGGACGATCAAGAATCCATATTGCCGCAAAAATAATGAAATAAATATAAAATTGCTTCGTAAATAACAAGGGTTTTGTTGATAAAATATTTATATATTTTTCTACATGCAAAAATTTTACAGGAAAAACTGCTAAAAGGAAAACAAAATTCTATTCAACGACGTGGAAATTTGTTTAAAATAGGACTGGAAACGAGTTGACTTAAGTATAATTCATATTAACCAACCAAAAAATTTTTTTTTTTAGTCAGCTGCTTGTACGAGGTTTGTGATGTTTGTATAGGGCGTAATTTTCATTAGAATATAACTTGACAAAAGTCATTGAAATTTGAATTTAAACTCAAATGTAAAATGAATTATCCCCGTTTTGTCTATGAATATTATCCATTTGACCTGTAATATATATATATATATATATATATATATATATATATATATATATATATATATATATATATATATATATATATATATTAGTGATGGATCGGATGTCATATTTTCCAATTTGCGGATGCGGATGCGGATGCGGAATGCGGATTGGATGCGGATGTTGAATTTTCGAGAAGTGCGGATGCGGATTGTTGAATTTTCGAAAGTGCGGATGCGGATGTTGAATTTTCGAAAGTGCGGATGCGGATGCGGATGCGGATGTTTAATTTTCGAAAATGTGGATGCGGATGCGGATGTTAATTTTCATGAGGATGCGGATGTTAATTTTGATGAGGATGCGGATGCGGATGCTATATATTATATATATATATATATATATATATATATATATATATATATATATATATATATATATATATATATATATATATATATATATATATATATATATTTCACTATCACCTTTCCCACTTTCGTGAGGTGGTGCCCGCCACAATTCCTTACAAACATAATTATTCTTACCTTTTCAACGCTTTCACCACCTCCCTCCATCTCTGTCTCCACAAATCTTCTACCCTCGTCTAAACTCAAATTCCTTCCATCAAAATCACTCTCACTCCATCCATCCATCTCCACTTCGGCCTTCCCCTCCCCCTACCCTTCCCCTATCTACATCGGATCTACGTACCTTGCCAACCATTCTGTTCTCTTTCATTCTTCACATATGTCCAAACCATTTTAGCACATCCTCCTCCTCTCTATCAATTACACCCTTCTTCCATTTACACATCTCCCTTATTCTTTCATTTCTAATCTATCCTATCAATCCTTCTCAATTTATATATCGCTCTCAAATCTTTCATCTCAAAGACATTGAAACTTTTTCTCGACCGAGCACTTATCGTCTATGTTTCACACACATACAATACAGAAGGTGAACACATACATTCAAAAACATTCTTATCTTTATTTCTTTCGAAATTTTTCCTTTCTTCCATACTTTTCTTAGGCCCCCCAATACTTTCATTCCTTCTACCACTCTGTTCTTTATTCCTTTTTCCGTCCCACCCTTACCTTCCACCCAACATTACTAGATATTTGAATTCATTCACCTCCTCAAGTTTCCATTCTCACACTTCTACAAACCAATTCCTCCTCCCACATTTCCTCATCCCCACCTCCAATCCTCATAACTTTATTCTTCGCTGGATTGAATTTCAATCTCGTGTTTGCACATTTCCCTTCAAACTCTCTCACAAGTATTCTCATCTTTTCTCCAGATTCTGCCACCAACACATGCCGCATCATCTGCAAAAAGTAAAACATTCACTTCACATTCACCCTCCATATTTCTCAACGTAATACTCTTCCCTTCTCTCTCCATTTTTCTAAGTAAACCATTCATCAATAGATTAAATAACATGGAGATATTACAAACCCTGTCTCAATCCCACTCCTATGCTAAACCAATCCGATAGTTCTCTCTTCACCCTCACTCTTGATCTACAATTCGCATATATATATATATATATATATATATATATATATATATATATATATATATATATATATATATATATATATATATATATATATATATATATATATATATATATATATATATATATATATATATATATATATTAGTGATGGATCGGATGTCATATTTTCTAATTTGCGGATGCGGATGTCTGAATTTTGGAGAAGTGTGCGGATGCGGATGCGGATGTTGAATTTTTGAAAGTGCGGATGCGGATGCGGATGTTGAATTTCCGAAAGTGCGGATGCGGATGCGGATGTTGAATTTTCGAAAATGCGGATGCGGATGCGGATGTTGATTTTTGTGCGGATGTTCCGCATCCGCGCATGCGGATGCGGATGCGGATGCCATCACTAATATATATATATATATATATATATATATATATATATATATATATATATATATATATATGCCAGACTGCACTTTGATATCCTTTAATATTACAAAAACTACTAAACGTACGTTAAAAAGTATATTTTTGAAATCCTTGGCGAATTTTGAAATATAAATTGCGAAATAAAAAAAAATCGTATAATAATTTTAATAAGTACCAATATTATAGTTTCTTTGATACATTTTAGAGAGTCGTACTTCTGGACCACATCTTTTTTTTATATAAATTCCGCGAATTTGGAGTAAGAAATTTCGCGAATAACAAATTTCTAAAAGATGTTAAATATATGTCAGACTGCACATTAAGGTCCATGCATAACTCAAACACTACTAACCGTACATTAAAAAGTTTTTTTTAAATCCTTGGGTAATTTTCAGTAATAAAACTAAAGTTTAAAAAAATATATATAAAATGTACGTTAAGTTGAGAATTAAAATGTTAATGGCTTAGTGCGCTTTATGACACGAGTTGGTGGGGGTGGTCGAAGGTAAGACGAAGAAAAAATATGGGTCGAACTGCAGTTTGAACCACTTAAATATTTCAAAAGCCGAACATTTGTCTACTGGGGGCTCTGCCCCCGTATCCCCAGACCCGTGAGTGATGATATTGTTGACTATTCCTATCGACGATTTGGAGTATTTCCCATTTTTTCCAATTTCTAAAAAATTTTAAAAAATGACATTTCCAAACGTAGATTCTTGCGAGGCTTATAAAAAAGCAAAATTTACTTATTTAATAAAATTTATTATAAGAATTTATTTTTTATTTCCCAATTTTTCTTACATGGATCCTAATATGCAGTCTGGCCTGAAATTTATATACATTTGGTGGGTACTTACGTAATAACGCCACCGCAGCAGAAGTTGCGCTAATATATATATATATATATATATATATATATATATATATATATATATATATATATATATATATATATATATATATATATATATATATATATATATATATATATATATATGTTTTGATTAGGTTAGGAATGTTGAAAAGATTGTTAGGTTACGTTAAGTTAGGTAACACTTTATTTAAAATCAAAACATTTTCAAAATTCAAAACACTTTATTTAAAAACAAAGTAATCAATCGGATTTTGGTGAAAATTGTGCCGATATAGAGTTTAACATAGATTCAAAACAGTCTATTTTCTTTCACCTGATTCTGTCGCCATATGAACTCTTGATAAATAAGATTCCAAATGATGTCTCGCTGTACCCCTATGTCTCTTGTTCCTCCATTTAGCACTGCCCCACATTCTCAACTGTTTGTGTATGAACTGTATCAGGAGCAATAAAATTGTATTTATGATTAACTTTAGCATGTTGGAATCCTATTTCTACTGTTTGTTTGGTAACCTTTCCTCCAACTGTCAGAATAAATTGTGCTACCATCTGCAATGTTTTTAATTATTTTATCAAGAAGGGTAGAGCCATTTCTATTATTAACAGTGACAACAAACGAATCTTTTTTTTCTCTACATACACCACGAAACACCCACTGTTCGGGTAATACTCGACCACAATTATTTTTACGTTTAGTAAACAAACTTTCATCAATTTCCACAATGCAATCTGGTCCACCTACCTTCTTGTTTGGTTTATTCTCCATATCCAAGACACATAATTCACGCATGTAATTGTTCCAATCTATAACAGTTTTATCCGATAAAATCAAGTTGCTTTTCACAAAATTTAATCGACGTCAACTCCTCGCACCAGCAGTATATGAATCAAAGCTGAACAAAATGGAATTCTGCTTCCCTCAAACCAGTTGTCTTTTCTAAGTCCCACTTGCTGATCACACTGTCTTAAATTACATTTCCAAAACTTACTTTTACCAAAATAAAGTTTCATGTCATGGGAGTTAATACATTTTTTTTTTTTTTTTTCGGTAAAATTTTTCGCTCCTGAAAAAATAAAATTGCATCTTCTGTTTTTGGCAAATCCCAAATGAGCATTTTCGTAGCACTACAAAAATGGCGTCAAAAATCGGCAAACAAGGCAACAAGGAATCCAAAAGATAACTGCGTGCGCGTGCGAACAACAAGATTGCTCAATAAAATAGAACTAAAACTAAAATTAAATATAAAAAAATTTCTAAGCTTCACACACACACACACACACACACACACACACACACACACACACACACACACACACACACACACACACACACACACACACACACACACACACACACACACACACACACACACACACACACACACACACACACACACACACACACACACACACACACACACACACACACACACACACACACACACACACACACACACACACACACACACACACACACACACACACACACACACACACACACACACACACACACACACACACACACACACACACACACACACACACACACACACACACACACACACACACACACACACACACACACACACACACACACACACACACACACACACACACACACACACACACACACACACACACACACACACACACACACACACACACACACACACACACACACACACACACACACACACACACACACACACACACACACACACACACACACACACACACACACACACACACACACACACACACACACACACACACACACACACACACACATATATAATATATAAATATATATAAATATATAAATATATAAATATATATAAATATATATATATATTAGCAAAACTTCTGCTGCGGTGGCGTTAATACGTAAGTACCATTTGGGGTAATAAATCAGTAGGCTTGTATACCACGGCAACGGTCCATCACTCGGTTAGGCCTGTATCACACGGCAAACGTCGGTAGTTCAGGTTATGATGAAGTCGAATTAAGATAGATAGAAAAATACATAATAAAAATAATAACCAAATTATCGTACACAAAGCCATTTTTTTATATTTTTTTAAAACTTATTTTCAGATCTTTTACAATTTTATTTTCTCAAAATTCAAAAGATTCCAAAAATGGGATCCTTTTTAACATACGTTTAGTAGTTTTTTAAATATTTAATATATGGTCTGACTATATATAATATATATATATATATATATATATATATATATATATATATATATATATATATATATATATATATATTATATATTGTGTGTGTGTCGTATGTTTATACTCCCCATTCGACATTACCGACGGTCTGTTAGGTTTCAACAATGCATAAAGAATGCACTTCTTTGATTCGTCCTTTTTGCATTTCGTCTATCCAGAGAGAGTTTCTCATGTTCCCTCAATTTACTTAGTAGTGCCTCACATTTTCACCACTTCTTTATTTGCATGTCCTCCACAGGTTTACAAGCACATATGCTAGCATTATTAAAAAAAAAAAAATACTTTGGAAATGCTTGGAGGTGCGGCATCCACAATACCCCGCATTCATCTCTCATACCATGAGTGCGAAATTCGGTGAAGGGGTTGTTTCCTCCTAGACTCTTTAGTGTATGTATATATATATATATATATATATATATATATATATATATATATATATATATATATATATATATATATATATATATATATATATATATATAATTGAAAAAATAAATAAAAACTTCATTGTAATAAAAATCATTAATAATAAATACTCTTAAATATTCGTTATACCCACTAAATTGGGGTATAAAAAATTAATAAGCACGTCACCAACATTTGGTGACTTCTCGCATTACAAATAAATAATCGCCCATTATTGATGACAATAAAAAAAGTCAAATAGTATTACGCAGCCTATCATATGTTAAAATCCATTTTGTGATCATATTAGGTAACGAGAAGTTAATTTTGATAAAATTTTATTACCAAAATATTTTTTTTTAATTTTCGTCTATTACTATAAGGATTAGAAGAAGAAAAACAAGGCAGTTGCAAAAATCAAAAAAAAAAAAACCTGATATATCAGCTCTTGATGATGAAGCACAAGAAGGAAATCTTTAACAAGCGACTTTATGATTGATATGCAAGATAAAATACAACATGGAAGAAGACAATGAAGCAATGATGAAATTTATTATTGTTTTGTTGATAAACAAAGGACACCAAGTGATATAACATGCCTTAGGTGCAGTACTTCAAACAGAACGACTGTTGCCCACAACCAGCAATTAGTAAGACTATTTCTGAACTAATAGATGATACCATTGAAGTTTAAACAAAAGCTACAGGAAAACGGAGAAATAGTCGTGTTGAAATAGATGCCTGAAGAACTCCCGATATTATTCAATTGAACAAGAGCAACTCGAGCACAAAGTAGTAATATTCTGCAGCTGCTCAGGCCATTTATAGACGAGAGGAAGGTAAAACTAAGGTGACCATCGGTCCCGAATTTTTCGGAACAGTCCCGATTTTTTTAAAAATGGACATTTGTAACGATTTTTAGATTTGGCAAAAATTATTTGTTCAACCAGTCGCCAGACAGCAGAAGAAGGCAGTGAGACACCGCCATACAGCCAGAGGGCGCGGCGCATGGAGCAGAAGGCAAAAATGTAATTTTTTTTTTTTTTTTTGTAGTCTTTTAACTAATAAACCATATGACTTGTTTTCGAAAACAACATTCGTATTTTTTCTTTATAGTAAAATCCTCTATGCATCCCTTCAAACCCTTACGGTCAGGGTATTGGGGGGGGGGGGCCAATGTTCAGAAGCGTCCCGATTTTTAGTCAGTAAAACTGCTCAGAGTACTCCAGTCAGTCAAGGAATTCCACCTCCATCTTCGGCACTTCTGATAACCCAAGTTTTACCTTATTAATTTAATGTGAAATTAAGGGTTCCAATTTTAATTTCGTATATATATATATATATATATATATATATATATATATATATATATATATATATATATATATATATATATATATATATATATATATATATATATATATATATATATATTAAAAAATAAAACTTCATCAAAATAAAAATCATTATTATATATATAATATTATACTATATTATAGTATTCGTTATACTCACAATATGGGGGCTTAAAGTTCATCTCCACCTTATGGCTAGTGATTTCTTTTAACTCTCGCCTTTATGGCTGAGAGCTTCTCGTTGTATTCTTCTTATTGTTGGTTTCTTGTCTTCTTAGCTCTTCTGGTTTGGAGTTAGACTTCAATCTGAGGCGATCAATCTTCGATTCGTGATGTTATTAATCTTGACTGGCCATCTTTAAATCCTATGATTAATTAATTCTAATAAATTCTTACTCGGTTTTTATCGTTTTAAACTTTAACCTTACTACGTTGATTTTAAATTTTTAACTTTAAAGGTCCGAAAAATTATTTACACAAATTAATCGATTTTGAAGCTATTTATGAATGTAAATAAAATATTATTTTCATTCATAAATTCACACGATACATTTTAAAAGAAAAGCAAAGAAAAGTTCACTTTCATATAAAAGTTGAACTTTACATGCCTCCCTTCGAATCCCTTCGAAAAATGTATCTTGTGCTTCAAAATGATGCACAAATCAACAAAGCTCCATGTCTTCGAAAACGATCCAAAAAAGAAGAATGCGAAAACATAAAAAACATGAACTTCAATAGATGAACAAGATATCTCTCTCCTTATCCTTGCAGTATATCGTCAAATCTGTGATGGCCCAATTTTCAATCTGTCCTATCAATCTTCAAATCCAAAACATCCAATACCGAGAAACTAAATCCAAGAGTTAGCTTATTCAAAAAAAGACTAAACTCCGACCCCTGAGTATAATAGTGACGGAGCTCCCACTATTATAGTCACCACAGAGTATAAGCTACTGTGAGCGGTTTCACATGGTGTGTTCCCGAAGGTAACATTACCATTTGAACAGAGTTCGCGTGAAAATTTTTCCGCGGAGCCTAACCATGATGGCCCAGGTTGTTAAGCTGTCCAATCAAAAAAAACAGTTCTCATAACTCCGGGATGTTCTTTCGCCGTGACGAATTCAACAAAGATAATGCGACGTAGAAACCATATAAATAGGATAAAAGGATAACATCTTCTCTTTGTTTCGAATCAGGAGAACATCAGCATGGTGTAGTTTTTTGTTGAAGTTTCTTTGTCAATTTTGAGTTCACAACGAAAATTTCCTATGATCACTAGATCATAGGAAACTATTAGTCGTTTATCATTCGTCGTTGATCCTTTAATTCCTTAATTTGTCGCTGTATCCCACCGTCTGCTAACCAATTTAAAGAAAAGTGTGTATTGGGGATATAATACTTCTTGTATAGAATTACTGGATTCTTTAATAATACATAAATAATGTTGTTTAAAACATATAAACAAAATTAGGTAGCGTAGATTTAATGAAAACCGAGTTATTCTTCGGAGATGTTCCGAGGGTTCAACAACCTTTTGATTAGTAGATCTAATTGAGACGATTTAAACTTCTTTGAGGATTTCTGAATAATAACTGGATTGATTCATCTGATCTTGATGATAAATACAATCTTGATGGTAAACTTTTCTTTATCGTTGAATTCTCACTAGTTGTTCTTAGATGATTATCTCGGATTGATTGTTGTTCTCTATTTTAATTGTCCCTGATTAATTAATTTTTTCTTCAATCCAAATCTTGATTCCTTTTTATCTCTGTAGAGGTTAAACTCTCTACGAATTTTGACAATCGAAAATAATCTTAGAAATTAATTTTACAACTAAAAAGTTAACAAAATTACAAATTTTGGAGTTCTAATTATGAATTCAAATAAAATATATTTTCATTCATAATTAGATTTATCACATGATACATTTTTAAGAAGACAAAGGAAAAGTTCACTCTTATATAGAAACTTTTTTACAATATATATATATATATATATATATATATATATATATATATATATATATATATATATATATATATATATATATATATATATATATATATATATATATATATATATATAATTTCCAGACTTGTTTTATTGCCTTCTTCATTTAAATTCACGAAATCGTTATCTGGACTACATGCTTTATGCTAGGAGCTTTCAGGTAGAAGGAAGCGGAAGAAACTAAAAAGAAATTAATCAGGAAAGTTTGTATTTTTAACGAATTAGGAAAGAAGTATTCGTCAATCATTTAATTAAAACAACGTGTATGATTTAGTTTATATCTAGATAATACTACTAGACTAAGGTGACCATCTGTCCCGAATTTTTCGGGACAGTCCCGATTTATTTAGAAGGGCTTTTGTCCCGATTTTTTTAGATTTTTTCCGATTTTTAGATTTGCAAAAATTATTTATTCAGCCAGACAGCAGAAGGGAGACACACACCGCCATACAGTCAGAGGGCGCGGCGCATGGGAACAGGGCAAAAAAAAAAAATTTTTTTTTTTTTTTGTGTGTAGAATGTCCATAACTATTAAACCATATGACTTATTTTCGAAAACAACATTCGTATTTCTTTATATTAAAAATCCTTCTTTATACATCCCTTAAAACTCTTATGGGCAGTGTTCAGAAGCGTTCTGAATTTTGGTCAAAAATGTAATCACCTTATAATAGACCCAAATTGATAAAACAATTTATTCGCAAATTCGAAATTTAAAATCTAGCAAACGGGTTCATTGCAGTACTGGTAAATTCGTGATGTTTTTTGACTTTTTTTTAATTACAAAACCATTATAAAATCGAAGTATCGCTCGTAAATTTTGCTAGGAATATAGTTTAAACTGAAGCCAAGCAGTCATGTTAAGTGCATTCGTAAAAAGTTCTCTAAATCGAGGGAAAATTTTAAATGTTCTAGAGGTTATTGTAGTGTATGGGTTTTATTTTTAGAAAGAAAGTAAAGATTTTACGTGCGTTATTTTTCGTTTTAATAAACGGACGCCTTCAGAATAAAAAAATTAATGTTGAATCTGGTACGGAGAGAGAGTTTTTTGAAAAGCTCTATCCTTTCTCTATCTTTATTAGAAATATGAAGAAAATCCATCGATTCATTTTTTTTTTATAGGTGGGGGCGAATACCCCCTTGTATTGCGTCTGACTTTTTTTTACTAAATATGTTATAAAATATATAATATTTTATTATTTTTCTTTCATTTTTTCTGTACCGAACTGGAAACATTTAGATCTCTTCAATAAAGTACCAACGAAGCTCGTACGTTGTGGCCTTCTGTGTTTATTGCATGTTAGAATCCAAATGAAATCCTTTTTTTGTTTTTGTCAAATGTTGATATATTTTTATTTTGTTCTAATAGAACCGCATTTTTTTCGTCTATAAAACTACGTAATTATCTTCGTCAAACTCCCTTTAGTTCATTAAAAAAAGTTTGAAAGAAATCGATCGATTGGATTTTTTTTCGCAAATTTTTACGTATGAAGAGGGAAAAAAAAAAAAAAAAACGGTAAAGAGAGACGCCCAAAGAATTTTCAAGATTACGACGATTTTTTTTCCATTTTTAAATGGTAATATCTCGGAAACCATTTGGAATTATAAAAAACTAATTACACATTTGGAATTAGATAATTTTTTTTTACAGTTTTATAGAAAATAATATTCTAAATTAAAAGTTTTAGATTTTTTGAATAGATGCCAAATGTCGCTTGAAAAAATAGCTGAAATGACCTTGACTTGCAAAGACTTTTGCAAAGGAACCGTAAACAATTATAAAAAACTAATTACATATTTGGAAACGGCAGAAAATTTATTATAATATCCCTGAAAAAAAAAATTTACAAAAAAATTACAAAAAATTTTTATTTCCTAAATATGACGTCAACCTAATGAAGAATTCCCTTAGCATTGACCCAAGGAAGAAAAAAAAAAACGCAGGCCTCATTTCAAACTAACGCGTGACCATTAAAAAAAAATGGAAAAATTGCAAATTTTATATATATATATATATATATATTATATATATATATATATATATATATATATATATATATATATATATATATATATATATATATATATATATATATATATATAATTTGTTTTCTCATCATATTCCTGTAGGTGCTAGCACCTGTCAGCTGTCTCGAACGAAATTCAAAGGGTTCCGAGGCAAGACATGAGTTTATTGAGCAAGGCAATCATTGGTGGCTTGCTAGGCCTATCAACTATATATAAAGGGTGGTTAAATTTTAAGGGCCGATGTTGATTTTGAATAAAACACAAATTACTTAGGAATTTATTGTCATTTCTTTTTATTATGATAATATGGTATGGTTCAATTATGTATGGAACAAAATATCGGCCAAATGGCCGCCGCGACCTCGGCGGCACACCTCCATCCGATGGTCCAAATTTTCGATGACGCTGAGGCAAAAGTCATGGCCAGGAACTGGCTGATACGTATCAGTTGAGGATTAAGGTCGTGGCGAAACTGACACACCCGAGAAGCCAATCAATGGCGAAAGCCCGTCTAACACGTAAACGCTTCTCAATTGTACGGAGAGCGTCCAGGAAACCTGGAATTACATCAAGTACGTTGCGCGAGCGTACGCCGCGAAGTTTAGCTATGCGCATGAGGTCGTGCACATTGGCCCCGGACTTAGAATATGAGCCATAGCGGCTTATTCCAAGCATATCAGAGTAGACGTCAAGTATCCACTGAAACGCCGGTGCGGAGAACCCCGGGACATACTTCTTCGGCCAATGGAGCTCAAATAGTGAAGCTAAATGAACATAGAGATCTTCGGTTTTATGAACTGTAACCTGAATAGACCTAATCTTGGCCATTGCGAGTCTACTCTGCGCACGGAGAGATGGCACTAGGGCCGGGACATCATCACCTCCGAGCTTGGTGACGCGATCCTCCCAGACAAGCGTCTCGATCTCGGGACCGGAAAGAGGCAGCCCTAGCTCGAGGCCGCGAACACGCCAAGCGTTTTCACGCTCGAGCGTGGCCGACGTGAAGGTTAGGCCAATACGCCCAGCGTATTCACTCAATGTGCGACGGCCCGGCTTGAAGGCCAAGGGTGAAGAATTAACCCAGGGAAGCAGACCCAAGCCACCCAAAGAACAGGGGGTCTGGGCCATAACAAAATTGACCCCTGTGTTAGCACAGTGACGGGTTATAAGGTGAGAACGAAGTTTACAAAGTATTTCAGTGCTCAGAGGAGCACGCCGAATTAGGGTACCAATGGCAGCGACCACGCCCGTCATCGAACCCTCATCAGTCCAAGGCAGCGCATTCCATGGCTTGCGTTGGAGGATGTTTGGTATTGAACGACAGGCATAACCGTAGTATTTTCCGTCCTCACATTCGAGGCGGAGAAACTCGGATCTTCCGCGGTATATACCGAACTTTTTGTCGTTGCCTTCGGCCCCCAGCATTTGATAGGAGATTCGCTGGCACAAGCAGCGTAGATAGGTGATAGCTATAGTGAGGGAGTCGTCGCCTCTAACATAGGTTATGTCCGGTTCCCACTCCTGACGGCGGGTTACACGTTGAGTCAAAGACAAAGCCTCGCGACTCATGGACTCATTGTAATCGGTTCCGACGTATGAGGTGCCACGCAGCCCGCTCATGAGCCCTCCACGAACCGGGTACACGCCGCCGCCTCCCGGCCACGCAGCAGGAGCTGCTATGGTGGCATGGTCGTGTACTCTCTGAAGAATAGAGACAATAGAATTGACTTCAGGACGTAAGTCGTCCTGAACAACCTGGCCGGCCAAATGATAGAGATTGTTGTCGATGGCCCGGATTTCGTCACTAGTGGGCTGGTGATCGAATTTCGCATAATCAAAAGGCAGAGCATACAACCCACGCCGCAACATACAGGCCACACGCCACATGCGTGCCCCCTCCTGAACAGGAGTTTCTTCGAGAGTGTTACCCGCGCGCGCAGTGTAGAAGGAGCCTGTCTTACTCAGGAGCCAGGAATACATTAGATAATGTTCGACATGGCTCGCCACTGCGATGCGGATCTTGCCCAACTCGCTCTTGATGAGAGCGGTGTTAGCCTGTTCGGTCAATGCCAAACACCGAGAATAGAGTGTCTCGGCCGTGAAAAGATCAAGGAGAAAGTTTTTGCGGCTTTTAAACCGGCGGCGCGCCTGTTTGTCGTTAATGGTGAAGGCTATCTCGACCTTCCCAATACTGCTTGAGCCTGCGCGCTCCCATCGCCCTGCACGAATAAAGTCCAAGAAAGATTCACCAATATACTTGGTCGGTTGGATATTATTAGACTCAAAGCGCTTGGCCTGGATGTTAGAGATAATCTTCTTCTGATCATGGGCGGAGACAGAACCCGCTGTGTCAGTCAGGCCATGAGGGCTGCTGCCCCCGTGGCTGAGTTTCCGAGTTTGCTCGACTGGATCAAAACCCGGAACTGAAGGTTGCAAGGCTCCAAATTTTCGATGACGCTGAGGCATAATTGGGGTTCTATGCCGTTAATGTGCCGAATTATCTCATCCTTTAGCTCTTGAATTGTTGCTGGCTTATCGACGTACACCTTTTCTTTCAAATAACCCCAAAGAAAGAAGTCCAACGGTGTCAAATCACATGATCTTGGCGGCCAATTGACATCGCCACCACGTGAGATAACACGGCCATTGAATTTGTCGCGCAAAATAGCCATTGTTTCGTTAGCTGTGTGGCAAGTGGCACCGTCCTGTTGAAACCACATATCGTCCACATCCATACCTTCCAATTCGTGCCATAAAAAGTTCGTTATCATCTCACGATAGCGAACACCATTCACAGTAACTGCCTGACCGGCCTCATTTTGGAAAAAATACGGCCCGATGATGCCGCCAGCCCATAAACCACACCAAACAGTCACTCTTTGTGGGTGCATTGGTTTTTCGACAATCACTCTTGGATTAGCATTCGCCCAAATGCGGCAATTCTGCTTATTGACGAATCCACTGAGGTGAAAATGTGCCTCATCACTGAAGATGATTTTCCTCGAAAATTGATCATCCACTGTTGCCATTTCTTGCCACCATTCTGACCATTGACGACGTTTTGTATGGTCAAGAGGCTTTAGTTCTTGAGTCAATTGCACCTTGTAAGCGTTTAAATGCAAGTCTTTATGCATAATGTTCATCAACGACGAGCGTGAGAGGTGCAATTGTTGGGCACGACGACGAGTTGAAGTGGATGGCTCCTCAGCCACACTATCGCGAACAGCAGCAATATTTTCTGCAGTACGAGCTGTACGAGCATGCACTGGTCTTTTCAAATCTCCTACAGACCCGGTTTGCTCAAATTTTTTCACGATTTTTCCGATTGTACGCACATTTGGACGATTAAATTGACCAAAAAAATCACGAAGTGCACGATATGCATTTTGATTTGAACGCCCATTTTCATAATAAGCCTGAATAACTTTAACACGTTGCTCCATTGTGTATCTTTCCATGGTTCAAATTGAGTAAGTCTGAAATTGAAAAAAGTCAAATGAAATGCAGTAAAAAACTTGACGTTTAGGTGTGGTTCACATTCAACATCGGCCCATACAATTTAACCACCCTTATGTATTTCAGCTCCATATATGGACCACGCCAGTATATATATATATATATATATATATATATATATATATATATATATATATATATATATATATATATATATATATATATATATATATATATATATATATACACTATGCAAAATTAAATAACCCCCACAAAATCTGATCAGTGGGACCGTAGGACATTGCTAGTGCCTGTACATTCCCACACGTTGCAGGTTAGCAGTGCTGTGTGAGATATCTACGCTATACGGAAAAAGTTTAAACTAAATTGCTACGTCACCTGTCTCGATAAGTTATGTCAAAGGTACGGTTGTCATAGAGACTATTCCACCATTAACATGAATATTAAGTGCTATGGAAAGGGTTTGGCGTCTTTTAACGTGATGTCGCAATCACCCACTCAGAAGAAAGGTACTGGCAACGCAAACTGGGTTGACTGTTCAGGGTGGCCCATACAACCATTGCAGTGATGGTACATAGGTTCGAAACGACACATGACTAAGCCAGGCGGGCTTGCCAAGGCAGACCACGTGCATCAACGGCAGTGGGAGGCTTATCTACAGCTGAGGGCATGTGTTGATCATGCCCCACCACGTAACCATTAGACCCAGTTACAGATTGTGCATGGAACCCGTGCGATCACGGATAGCATTCACCGAAACCTTGCAGAACATGGGTAACGCCTCGGAGGGCCTCCCCTCACTAGGGACCAACGTAGAGCGAGGTTTCGATTTGCTCGCTGGCGGTAGGAGGATGGGAACGGATCCTCTTCTCGGACGAGTCTCGCTCCAATCTTTACAGCTCTGACAGGCGTTCCGAGTCTACTGACGACGTAATGTGTACTACGTACCAAATATCACCCTATGGTGGTGGTGGGTCGGTAATGGTTTGGGGAAGATTTCTATCATACACGGTACGTGTTCGATGGTGGGTCTTTGACAGGCACACTATACATCACAGACTCCCTATGTCGTTGACACCTGTCCTCATTGAAGCGAGCCAGATGGTTTCACGCTTATTGGAGGAGCTGCCACAGGAATCATCTCGAGCTTGCATCGACGTTTTCCAGCTATCATCCGGGCCAGGGGAGGTCACACAAGGTACTGAGGGACACGGGACACAAGTATAAAGGCACCCAGGACTCCAATATCATAACAGTATTGCTCCCTCGATACAGGAAACGGTGTGACCGATCTACTTGGTATATATATATATATATATATATATATATATATATATATATATATATATATATATATATATATATATATATATATATATATATATATATATATATATATATATATATAATGTAAAAGTTCAATTTCTCAACTTTTATGTTCTTTTTAAATATATCATGTTAGTTAATTATATTTATGAATGAATACCTGAATAATAGTGGACTTTAAATTCATTCATAAATATCGAACTTCAACATTTATTTATTTTAAATTTGATATAATGATCGTAGACGTCTTAAACTCTACGATTATAAAAGAAAGAGTTAAACCTTGATTGAGATCAGATGAGATGGGTCAGTCAGCCAGACATGATAGCGCAAGATTGATCGTCTCATATTGAAGTCTACAAGAGCTGAGAAGACAAGAAATCAACTGAAGAAGTCAACTAAAATCTCTAGCCATAAAAGGAGTCTCTCTAGCCATAAAGGTGGAGGTAAAATAAATCTCTAGCCATAAAGGTGGAGGTAAAATAAATCTCTTGCCATAAAGGTGGAGGTAAAATAAATCTCTTGCCATAAAGGTGGAGGTAAAATACATTCTTCGAGGATCCAAAAGAAAGGTCAACGAATAGAAGAACCAACATGAAGCTCTAAGAGAAACCTCTAATTATTTGGTGGAAGCCTAATACATTTCGTCAAGAACTTTGAAGTGAAGAATCGTCGTGAACTCATCGAAACTTCCTCCGAAGAGAAATTTAACTCGATAAGCTACGCTACCATTAAAAGCTTATATGTCTTATAGGATAAATCATTAATATAAAATTAAGGAATTAAAGAATTTATTAACTTATAAAATATTTCTTTCATCCCATAAGTTATAAACATCTTTAAATTTTAAATTTAAATAAATGTTGAAGTTCGATATTTATGAATGAATTTAAAGTCCACTATTATTCAGGTATTCATTCATAAATATAATTAACTAACATGATATATTTAAAAAGAACATAAAAGTTGAGAAATTGAACTTTTACATTTCTCCCTTTCTTAAAATATATCATGTTTCTAAATAATTTTCCGGAAGAAAGTCGTAAGAAGATATAATATAAAATATGATCTTGATAATAGCCTTTCTCGAATAACTTCTTCTCAAAATCCTGTGTTCATCTAGCATCTAGGTCTTCTATGCAGAGATGTTCTTCATCCGATAATATAGATGACTATATCATCATTAGACTAAACTTATTCCACCAATATCTAAAAGATGATATCTTATTCTAAAGATATCTCCAGTCTCTGAGTAGGATGCAATAAGCGCTTTATTCATCCTAGTCATAAAGCGGTCCTATATTGGGTACATCCGAAGAGTGCATACCAATTAGATTAAAAATCTTCATAGGAACTTTTCCGCGAGACTAAACCGGATATAAATGACTGTTTAGGCCACTATATCATTCAATATTCCACGTATATACGATTTTGATCTTCTTCATTATCTTTAGTCTACATAGTCTATCCCTTCTTAAATTCTCTGCAGCTTCATTCCTGAACACGATGATCTTCCCAAAAATAAATAACAATAAATGATTTATAGGTTCTTCTTTCTTCCTTCTTCTTCTTATGTTATCATTAAGTTAATTTAATTAATAATCTAATCATATTTCTAGTTTCTAATATTCTTATGTTTTTATGTTTGTTTTATCATTATCTTGGGTCATTGTCTGGTCGTAAGATATATAATACTTCTTACTTTGTTTAGAATCTTTAAAAAAAAGATAATTTTCATTCCTAAATGATACAATCCAATACATTTTAATTCGCCTGGCCGATCTTGACTTTCCCATAATACTTGAGAAGTTTAAGCTTTGTGCGCTCTCCTCCGCCAAAATACATTCACGACTTATTGTCAAATTTCGAGCGTTATTTATATCACAACTGATTTGGAATTCATTGGATCTTTTCTTTACTTTATAATCGTCATTACGTCCCAACGTCTGCTAACCAATTTAAAGATTGATTTAATATCCCACCAGCTGTCAACAATTTAAAGTATTTTAGAATATATATATATATATATATATATATATATATATATATATATATATATATATATATATATATATATATATATATATATATATATATATATATTATAATGTTATAAAGTCGTAACTTTGTGATGGATTTAAGATAGTGAATAATGGGGAAAATCACAAAGAACGATTTACAAAAATAAAAATAAAAGGGTGACTGAAATTTCAAAGGAGGCAAAACAAACAACAAGTCAATTTAATATAATTTATTTACAAGAATATAAATATGAGAATTCTAATGGTAGCGAAGCTATTAATAGAGCGGCTTCGGAAGCTATACAAAATTTACACAGGTTAAATAGTTAAGGGTAAATGGTCTTAACGAAGACGAAGGAAAGTTCCAAGGCAGTCTAATTGAAACATATTTCAATGTAAAAACTTTCGTCTTTACTAGACTC
>SEYY01005287.1:5000-32580 GCA_009176605.1 Armadillidium nasatum | reverse complement strand
GCGCGAGCGTGTGTGTTTGAGTGTGTGCGTGCGGGTGTACGTGCGTGATTGTGTTTTTGAATGCCTAATTTGAGTATTCGTGGGGCTGGGCGTAGACGGGGGCTTTCTATTACCTTTGCTAACGTTCGTGGCCTTCGATCTAATCTCGCGTCTGTTGAACACTACCTCACTACCTCTCGTCCTAACCTTTTTGCTTCTGTCTGAGACCCAGCTGGACAGGGATTCTTTCTCTAGCAATCTTAATGACTCTAACTACAACTTTTTTCACAATTTCCGTCTAAATGGTGGAGTCTGTGCCTATATTAATATTAACACTCCTGTGACACGTCTCGTAAATCTAGAATCTCCTAATTTCGATGTTTTATGGCTTAAAATCTGTCTTCCTACTACTACAATTATCTTGTGCTTCTGCTACTGCTGTTCTGAACAGATTTTCCTGTTTTTTTTTCAATATCTTACTACTACTCACGAGACTGTCACTTCTTCTCATCCAAATGCTGAAGTCCTCTATTTAGGGGATTTCAACGTAAACCACACTGAGTGGTTTGGCTCCTCTCATACTGATACAGGTGGGAGGAGGCCAAATCATTCAGCATTCTTAACGATCTGGAGCAGTTGATTAGGGAACCCACACACATTCCAGATCGTCCTAACCAATTCTTGAATACTCACTTTATTTATGCTTCACCACTACTCCTCTAGTTATAAATACACCATTTTCCCTCCTATTGGTAACTCTGACCATAATTCTTATAGCTCTTAGTTATAATGCTTTCTCTCCAACAGCTCCACCATGCCCTAAACGTACTTTCTGGCACTTTAATTCGGGCTAATTGGGGGGCAATGCGCCGCTTCTTTGCCAACTATCATTGGGTGAATCTTGCTTTGTCTCGGGGGACGCTTCTGTCTCTGCTGAAAAGGTAGGGGCCGTAATCCTTGACGGGACGGGCAGATTCATTCCATCTTCAACTAAATCTTTTTCTCCTCAAAATCCTTGGATTCGATGGCAACTGTTCTCTTGCCCTTCGGGAGAGAGACAATGCTTATCGTGAATGGAAAAACTCTCCTTCTCCTATCACTCTTGCTAATTTTCATTCAGCTCGGAATCGTTGCAGGGATGTTCTTCGACGGACTAAGCGTACTTTCATAAAAAGGAAGTGCGCTGACCTCCATGGCTCTCCTACTGATAAAAATTTATGGCCTCTTGTCAAAAATATCTCTAACAACTTCTGTAAATCTGCCTTTCCTCCTCTTATTCGCTCTGATGGTTCTGTAGCTAATACTCCTTCTGAAAAGGCTAATCTCTTCGGCCTCCTTTTTTCATCTAATTCCACCCTGCTCGATTCTGGCATCCCTCCTCCTACTCCTTCTCCTCTCAGGTGTCCCATGTCTGTACCTGTAATTACTCATGATCGGGTGCATGGGATCCTGAAATCTATGAACGTCAGGAAGTGTTCTGAGGGAGTGTGCTTCCGAGTTAGCGCCTGTCCTCGTTCAGCTCTACTCTCTATGCCTTAATACTAATACTTTTCCTCAATGCTGGAAGCGTGCATTTGTTCAGCCGATCCCGAAAAAAGGTAGTCGCTCTGACCCTTCTAACTATCGACCTATAGCTCTCACTTGTGTTCTGTCTAAAATTTTTGAAACTCTCCTCAACTCTCATTTCCTGGATCATTTGGAGTCTCATTCTCTTCTCTCTGATCACCAGTATGGCTTTCGACGCTCGAGGTCAACTGGTGACATACTCTCCTATCTCACTGATATATGGTCTTCTGCCCTTAGGGACTTCGGGGAGTCTTGTGTGGTGGCGCTTGACATATCCAAGGCTTTTGACCGGGTATGGCATGCGTCGCTGCTCTCCAAGCTCCCTTCCTTTGGGTTTCCTCCTTCTCTTTGCTTACTCTTGTCTAGTTTTCTCTCAGATCGTTCCATTTCGGCAGTTGTAGATGGAGCGACCTCTTCCTCCTTTTCTGTCAACTGTGGTGTTCCTCAGGGCTCTGTTTTATCTCCAACTTTATTCTTACTTTTCATTAACGATCTTCTCAACTGCACTTCTAACTCTGTTCACTCTTATGCTGATGACTCAACTCTACATTCTTCTACTCATTTCAAATCTGCTCCCTCTTTTGCTTCTAGAGTTGCTTCTCGACTTCAACTTTCCGATTCTATTCTTGCCGATCTGGATGGGATTTCCCGGTGGGGTCATAGCAACCTTGTGAAATTCAACTCTTTAATTAAAAACTTCTTCACATCTCCCTCTCTAAAACACCTCCTAACTTTCCTATCCTCTTTGATGGCTCTCCCGTCTCACCTGTAAATAACATTAACATTCTTGGTCTAAACATAAACAACAAACTGTCTTGGAAACCACATATCACAATGATTGCTAAAGCGGCCTCTAAGAAGCTGGGAGTTCTGTTCAGATTGCGAGAATTTTTTTCTTCTGAGCAGTTACTCCAAATATATAAGGGTCTTATTCGTCCTTGTATGGAGTACTGTTCTCACATTTGGGGGGCTCCGGCTCCTCCTCTCTTCTGGATAGGGTTGAGTCAAAAGCAAAAAGATTAATAAACTGTCCCCTACTTTCAAACTCTCTTGACCCCCTATCTCTGCGACGTGACGTTGGCGCGCTATCTCTTTTCTACAGGTACTATAATGGCAGGTGCTCGAGGGAATTGGCCTCTTGCATTCCTCCACCGTTGCGTCGTCCTCGTTGCACAAGGGGTGCCCTGCTTTCGCACCAATTTTGTGTGGACGTAGGAAATCCCAGGCTAGCCCGTTGTGGTACCTCCTTCTTTCCAGCCACCTCTATTCTGTGGAATTCTCTACCATTTTCTATTTTTCCTCCTGTATTTAATCTTCCACTCTTCAAGGCTTCCGTCTGCGCCCACCTGAGGGCTGTGCGTTAGGTGTGTGCGTTTGCATGTGTTTTGTCCCTATGTGTGTGCCCCCTCCTAGAAAAGGGCTCTGCCCGTGAGTGGTGGCGTCCTTTAAAAAAAAAAAATATATATATATATATATATATATATATATATATATATATATATATATATATATATATATATATATATATATATATATATATATATATATATATATATATATATTACGTGATTGTAATTTACATGTACGGTATATATTTCTGTGTGTTGTTAATGTTTTTCCCCCTCTCTTAAGAGGTTATTATAAGAAACAACCGTAGTCAAACTTTGACCGTAAGGTAATCCTTTTCTTCATTAGCATCCCAATACAAGCCTCAAAATTGCGATACTTTTTCAAATTACCATCAAGCTAACTTTTATGAGAATAAATAAGCCACATTATGATATTAACTGACTCCGTAAACTCTTTATGATGATCTTCTTAGCTTTATTTTACCACGCTTTATTTTACCACACCCAAGGTTCCTACCACTGATTTCATGTCTGAGTTTCTGATACTTTATCTCCTTCTCTCGTTCGTATAACATCAAATTACTCTCACATGAAACTCTAGTTTCTATTGTGTAACATTTCTGCTCCCTTTCATCTTTTACAACAATGTCAGGTCTGTTGTGGGTGACAGATATATCTTTGGTTTTAAACAATTGTATAATAAGAGTACCTCTTCATTTTGTTCTATTTCTGGTGAGTTATACTTCCAGTAATTTGTTGCTTCTATTCTTATGTTGTACTTTTGCCAAATTTTTAAATGAAGTAATTTGCAGATAGTGTTATGCCTTTCTGGGTAAAGATGGCGGTTTAGTAAAGTTTGACACTCTGCTAGCATGGGAGAAACTCTGCATCTATCGCTGATTTTTTCTCTTTCTATATGTTTTTATGCGATTTGGTTCAGTGTCCGGTCTTGAGAAGCCATTATCATTCTTTTTTCCTCTGCTTGAGTAGGCCTTTTTTTAAATGTTGTCTGTGTATGGCTCTTCCAATATTTCTCTGAAATGTTTATTAATCGCTTGTTTTTTCCATTGGTTTACATGTATCTGCCTTATTTTTCTCCTTCATTTCTATCCATTAGGAATTTCATCCTCGCCTTTGAAGTTTTTTCCTCCCACCCCTGGACTTTAGTTGTTATATTATATGCTGGCATGTAGTCTCTCATTTTTTATTTGATCGAAATTGAATCTGGTTTAATTCAATTATGCAAGCAAATCCAATAAATGAACTTTCCAGGTACTCACTTGTTCTCATAATTCTTTCTTGTAAACTTGATCCATTTCTATCATTCCCATTCCTCCTTTACGCTATACAATCTTGAGAGTATTTGTCCCCTGTATATCATCTTTTGTACATTTCATATTTTTCGGGTTGAAATATCTAGCTGATATAGATTCTTCTTGATATCATTCTATGATCATACAGCACTACAATATAACAGGAACGACAAATATTTAATGGCTTCGATTTTCTTTTTGACCCTTAACTCTGATTTCAGTTTTAATTTTGTCCTTTTTAAATATTTTTCCTTTAATTTCATCTTTATTTTCTTTTATTCAACTTTTTCAGATTCTTCAGTTCCCAGATATTTGTAAGTGCTTCCTGGTTTAACTGAGTGATGGTGGTTTGGTCCAGTATGATATTTTCACTTTTTATCCTCCTACTTTTCTTAAGTGTGAAGAATACACACTTATCTAATCCAAATTGCATATTTATCATCTGAGAATTGCTTAACTATCTTTATTTCTCTGGTAGTTTCTTCTTTATTTGGAGCAAACAATTTTTAAGACATCCATGTAAAACAGGTGGGATATAATATTTGCCTTCTTTTTATTTCTTGCATTAACTCAGTAATCATTTTCTAAATTATTTATAAAGTTTACTTAATGGGATGATGGTGAGCACAAACAACAATGGTGGCAGAGAATCCCCCTGAAAGATGCCTTTTTTATTTTTATATCTTTTATTTTATATTCATCCCCCTTTTCATGATTTAATTGATTTTTCATTTTTTCATTTCATCACTTACACTACTGCCATTTTCTTGTGTTTCCGCTATTGTTCCCGTAATTGAACATATTTTCCAGTTCTTTTTGAATATCTAATTCTCACGGGACTGTTACATCTTCCCATCCAAATGCTGAGGTTCTTTATTTATGGGATTTCAATGTATACCACACTTAGTGGTTGGGCTCCTTTCCCACTGACACAGGTGGGGAAGAGGATAAATCACTCAGAATTCTTAACGATCTGGAGAAATTGATTAGGGAACCTACAGACATCCCGATCGTCCTAACCAATTCTTAAAAACACTTCTCCTACTCATTATAATTACACCATACTCCATATATACATCAGCATCTGTAACTCTGACCACAATCTTGTTGTTATGAATTTTAAGACTTTCTCTCCAGCAGCTCAACCCTGCCCTAAACGTATTTTCTGGCACTTTGATAAGTATAATTGGGAGTCATTGCTTCGCTTCTTCGCCAACTATTCTTCTTTGACACCGAGGATGCCTCGGCGTCGCCGAAAGAGTGGGAGTCGTAATATCTGATGAGATAAACAGGTTCATTCCCTCCTCAACTAAACCTTTACACCCCAAAATCCATGGTTTGATGGCGCCTGCTCTCGTGCCATTCAAGAGAGAGATAGTGTGTATCGAGAGTGGAAAAATTCTTCTTCTCTTATCACATTCAAGTTTTCATTCTACTCAGAATCATTACAAAGACAGGCCAAGCGTGCTTTCACCTAAAAAGGAAGTGGACTGACTTCCTGGGTTCTCTTACTGATAAAAATTTCTGGCCTCTTGCCAAAAATATATCTAATAACTTTTGCAAATCTTCCTTTCCTCCTCTTATCCGATCTGATGAATCTGTAGCTAAGACTCCTACTGAAAAGGTCAATCTCTTCGGCGTACTCTCTCCATCTAATTCCACCCTGGACTATTTCGGCATTCATCCTCCTCCTACTTCTTCTCTCAGGTGTCCCAAGTCTTTAGCTGTGATTTCATATGATCAGGTGTATGGGATCCTAAAATCCATGAATATAAGGAAGGCTGGTGGGCCGGATGGCATACCTCCTCGTTTTTTTGAGGGAATACGTCAATCTTTTTTCCTGTAAAATATTTAAAAATTACCGAGCTGGCACCTGTCTTCGTTTAATTCTACTCTTTATGCCTTAATACTAATATATTTTTCCTCAATGCTGGAAACTCGCATATGTTTAACAGATCTCGAAAAAAAGGTAGTCGCTCTGAACCTTCTAACAATCGACCTATAGCTCTGACTTGTATTCTTTGAAACACTCATCAACTCTCATTTCCCAGATAATTTGGAATCTCACTCCCTTCTTTCAGGTCACTAGTATGGCTTTCGACGCTCGAGATCTACTAGTAACATACTTTCCTATCTTACTGATTTATTGTCTTCTGCCGTTAGGGACTACGGGGAGTATTGTGTGCTGCCGTTTTATATATCCAAGGCTTTTGATCGGGTACGGCATGCATTACTCCTCTCTAAGCTCCCTTTATTTTGTTTTCTCCTTCTCTTTGTTTACTCTTGTCAAGTATCCTCATATCTGGGGTGGTTCAGGTTTCAGAAACCCGTCTTTTGGATAGGGTTGAGTCAATGGATAAAATGTTTATAAACTATTCTACTCATACTATTTCATTTGACTCTTTCTCTTTGTGATATGGCGTTGGTGCCTTGTCTCTTTTCTATAGGTAAATGCTCGAGAACACTGTCCACTCGTATACCTCCACCTTTGCGGTGTCCTCGTAGCACAATGGGTGTATTGTCTGTATATAAATTTTGTGTTTACATAGGCAGCTCCAAGCTTGTCCGCTGTGGTGCCTCCCTCTTTCCAGCCACCTCTGTTTTGTGGAATTCTCTCCCATCTTCTGTGTTCTCTGCTTAATTTAATCCCCATTACTTTAAAACCCACGTCTGTGCTCAAATACGAAATTCGCGTTAGGTGGGACTTCTGGATTGTTTTCTTTTTTATTGCTTTAACACCCCTCTTAGAATAGGGTTTTGCCCGTGAGCGGTGGTGACGTGTAAAAAAATCGCTCCATATTAGCCCTTGTAGATGGAGCGACTTCTACATATTTCCATATCTATTGTGGTGTTCCTCAGGGTTTTGTTCCATCCCCTATTTCATTCTTTGTACTTCTAACTTTGCTCATTCTTATGCCGACATATAAGTACCTAATTTTGTAATCGCATTCGATTGCCTCCAGCTATAAAAGAGAGAGAGAGTTCTGGGCATCTTGCGCTCAAAAAGTTGAAGCGGATTCCGAGCCTCCGGCACTCAAAATGAAAGCTTTGTGCCTCCCAACATTCAAAAGATGGGGAGATGTGGTGTCTCGTGTCTCACAGCACGTCAAGGAAGGATTAGAGGAGGTCTCCAATCTTCAAAATCTCCAACGAAAGGAAGCAGGGTCTTAAAAGGAACCATGAGGAAAGAGCGGGAGATGCGATAAAATTATTCAGAAACCACATTTTTGAGTGTAAAATATTAAAAAACTTAGGGGCTAAAAGAAAAGTTTGGTGTTATACTTCTCTAAAACTCCTCGGATTTGGAGGCTGTGCCACCAAAATTACTCTTGGGAAAGAGTGTGAAAATTGTTACTTGCCATATTTGCTGACATCCCAAAATGGGTTATGAAAGAGGCTGAAAATTTGGATGCTGGGGAATAGGCCCCAGAGAGGATCTAACTCTCATAAATGGATTAAGAAAGAGCGTTGGTCTGCACATTGCAAAAATTATCTTCAAAAAAAGTGTGAGGGTTGCAATATTGAAATTTATATATAATTGTAAATCAAAGTACGACAGTCCTTTTTGTACTGAGAAGGTGCTTTCCTTACTATATATATATATATATATATATATATATATATATATATATATATATATATATATATATATATATATATATATATATAATATATATTAATATTTAATATAATTTTTATATAATAAAATAAATTGTAAATAAAAAATAAAAAAAAAAAAAAGCAAAATAAATCAAGTTTTAAAAGTAAAAAAAAAAAAAAAAATTTAATAAATTTTTTTTTTTAATTAAAGAAATTTTGTTACCGTGAAATGTAGTTAGTTTAGTCCAGAAATCACAGTTTAGAAATAGCAATATATATATATATATAATATATATATATATATATATATATATATATATATATATATATATATATATATATATATATATATATATATATATATATATATATATATATATATATATATATATATATATATATATATTATTTTTTGCGATTTTCGCCGGAAAAAGTTCACCTCTACTTTCGATTTGCAATGTCAAATCTATCTCGACCAGTTCGAACTCACGCTCTTTCATGAGGACTTTTCCTACAATTTTACAAGCCCAGACTCCTTCCTGACTCCTTATCTAAGGTGTACCTCTTCCCCTTTAGGGTTTGGTAGTGTAGCCACAGCACTCCATTCCCACCCTTAGGGATTGGGAGCATAACCACAGCACCTCATTTTTAACCTCTTTCGCAACTCCGTTTATGAGCATTTGCATTATTCATATTTCTTGACTTACATTATTTTGGTAGCATAGCCCCCAAGCTGTGTGGTCGTAGGAGATACTACTCTCCCCCTCCTCCAAGATTTCAGAGTTTCTCACTCTTTTTCTTGATACGATTTGGAAGGCGAAGCTTCTATTTTCGAGTTGTCTTGCTGGAGGTCGGAGAACTCTTCTGCTCTTTCCTTGATGTGCCGGAAGTCACAAGGTGCACCAACCTTTTTTTGAGTGCCGGGAGGCATAAATCCTTCTCTTCTTAATGCCGGAGGTCTTCAGAACCAATCACTTGCTTGTGACGTCATCATTTCTTAATCTTCGACACGTTGTTTATTTTCAATCATTATTTAATCACGTGGTATTTATCTCCATCACTTTGAATCCTGAATCTCATCATATTTCTTATCTTCTATCTTGAACACGTGACTTCTCCACCATCATCTATTTTACAAAGTTTCAAATGTTTTCTCAAACTACAACAAAGTGTAACTCATCCCAGCTGCCAATACCATTTCAAACGTAAATAATCAACAAAAAAGAAATTTCAAATTTGCCCGGTGAAGGATTCGAACGCAGAACCTCAGAATCCAAAATACATGACATTAATCACTAGGTTACGGGAGCTTTTTAAAATAAGAGTAATATTTTGTCCTTTTAAGTAAGGTACATCAATTTTGCAAATTTCTAAATTTACTTTTTCCAACATTTATTTATTAAATTTTGTATCACCTTACATTCTTTTCATTTACATTTTATTTCACTATGCATATATTATTATTCCATATTATTTAATGTATTCTAAACTAACATCCGTTTTCTTCACAAAGCTATAACAAATTCAATATTTTTCTTTTCTACTCAGATTTTCTTAATTTTTATTAGGCAATAGATTAAAGTACAAGCATAAATATGCATACAATGCCCTAACAACCTAATGACACATACTTAGACACATAGACTCAAATGTATATATATATATATATATATATATATATATATATATATATATATATATATATATATATATATATATATATATATATATATATATATATATATATATATATATATATATATATATATATATATATATATTATATATATATATATATATATATATATATATATAAAATAAAAAAAATAAATAAAAAAAAAAAAATAATATATAAAAAAAATAAAAAATATTATATGTATATATATATATATATATATATATATATATATATATATATATATATATATATATATATATATATATATATATATATATATATATATATATATATATATATATATATATATATATATAGACATACACTCTCACCCACATACATAGTCTCAGATTCATATATAATCATACACACATAAACATACATGTACTCACACTCACATATATATTCCCAGATACATTCATACATAATCATGCACTCACTCACACACACACATACACACACACACACAAGCATACACAATATTATATAACATTATGTATTGATATACAAAATACCTTTTCAGGTTCGTAATCTTAACCATTATGCACAATAAAACTTTCATTTCCACAATTCCTCCCTTTTTCCATTTTATGATCCTCATAAAACAATCCTACATCCTACATCCCAGCTCTTTCTCTTTCATGTACTCAAACCTTTTCCGTTTAGCAAATACTTTTCTTTTCTTAGATCCCTATACCTTCACTTTTGAATTTCTCAAACTTTGCGTTTCACATATCCTGTCCCTCAATCGATTCACGAGCTCTCACTTTCTCAGTATTAAGGTCCATCCCTTCACTTTTCGTTCATTCATAATTTACAAATATACATTATATTCAGTTATATCACTTGGTAACTTATCTTTAAACTATTTTTCATTAATGTAGTGTCATTCAATGACATCATACTATAATAGCTACTTTATCTCATAAAATTACAACATATTATAAACACGTCATTGCATTAATTGAATTTGCTTCATACTTGTAACTTTGATTTACGAAGTTAAAATTGTAATTCATTGTTTCATGTATTAAATAACTCACTGTATAAACAGCAATTTATTTGTAATCTGTATTCTTCTTAATTTTGAATTCTTTTTCTAACCTGATTTCATATCGCAGTTTTAGGTTTATCTACATCTTTATCTTTTTCTTTATGTAATTAATACTTCGTGTTGTAGGTAATTTTATGTTCAAGTTTCGGTTTTATATTCATGTTTTATTAGGCCTAATGAATATTTGGTTTTCAGTTTAAGTTTTATTTAGGCTTTTAAGTTTTGTTTTATTTAAGTTTAATAACTTTTATGTTTACAACTTGTTTTGTTTAGAATTTCAGGTTTTATTTTAAATTTTAAAGTTTCAATTTAATTTAATTTAATTTTTACTTTCATTTAGGTTTTTCAATTTTTATATTTTTAGATTTTAATGTTTAATTTAAATTTTTATTATTTTTCATTTTTATTTTGTAAGTTTTTAAATTTTTTATTGTTTTTCTTTTTTACTTATTTAATTTTTTTTAACGTTTTGACCTTATTTTATGAGTTAAAACATCTAAAGCGTATAAGGCTTCGGTCATGCATACATGCATACACTCACATTCATTCATTCACTCGCTCACACACTCACGCACACACATAAACACACGCAACGCATAACAGCAAACTATTTCGACTCCATCTTTCCACTTCAACCTTCATTCTTGCAGGAAACGTGTGTTCATTCAGCTTTTGTCGATGAAAGGGTTTCTTCTCAACCCTCTAACTACCTCCGTTCTCTCTAAAGTTTTCGAATCTATCCTAAAGAGGAAGATTTGGAAATATCTCGATTCTTGCAATCTTATCTCCGATCGCCAGTATGGCTTTCGTAAGAAACACTCTACTGGCGATCTTATTTCCCCTCTATCTGATTCTAGGTCCTTCGCTCTTCGGTATTTCGGTGAATCCTTTGCTGTCTCGCTTGGCATATTGAAAGTCATCGATAGAGTCTAGCACAAAGCTTTGATTTTCAAGCTTCCCTATTTCGATATCTATCCTTCATTCTGTGACCTTCCGTCTCATTTCCTTTCTGGTCGTTCTATAGTAGTTGTTGTAGACGGCCATCGTTCATCTTTTAAATCTATTAACAGTGGTGTTCCTCAGGGTTTTATCCTATACCAAACACTTTTCTACTTTTCATTAATGACCTTTCTATTACTTAATCTCTTATCCACTCCTATGCTGATGACTCCACCCTTCATTACTCATTCCAGTTTGAAAATTGTCTCTCCCACAGCAGTTAATAGGTGCAAGGAGGGTAGTCTTGGAGCAACTAACCTGTAATCTTTCACTTATTTCAAATTGGAACAGAGAAAGCATGGTTGTTTTCAATGCCTCAACAACTCAGTTCCTCCATCTTTCCACTTGACACAATCTTCCACACAACTATGATGTCTCCTACATAAACACACAACTCAAATCTTAATCTCTTCTTAATATCCTCGGCATATCCTTTTCTCGTGATCTTTCTTGGAAAGATCACATTACTTCTCTTTCTAAACAAGCTTCTAATATATATATATATATATATATATATATATATATATATATATATATATATATATATATATATATATATATATATATATATATATATATATATATATATATACACCAAAGAGCCGCAGTTTTGCGACCAAAAAAGTCCACAGTTTTGAATCCAAAATGCGTCTCATCCAAGATAATATGATAAAGGAACTTACTCAATTATATTATATATTTTCCACCAGTAAATTAAATATTTCGGAAGAGTTTTTTTCATTACATTAGTTTACAATAGACTTCGTTAAAAACTCACTTAGAAAGAATTTTTCACAAGTCGTGTTTGCAATTATTTTTATTATTTTTATTTATTTTTTTTTTTTAAGAACTTTTCGTGCATGATCTTTCTCGTTCATTCTCACTTTGCTTTTTGAGAAGGGTTTCCTGGTTTGAAGTTTTGAAGTTAAGACGTAAACTTCTCTTTTTATCTTTCTATTATAGTTAATATTATTTTAAATTTATTTAAAAAAAAAAAAAAAAAAAAAAAAAAAAAAAAAAAAAAAAAAAAATATATATATATAATATATATATTATATATATATATATATATATATATATATATATATATATATATATATATATATATATATATATATATATATATATATATATATATATATATATATATATATATATGAAGAACAAACTTTAATAGGAGGATACTGAAACATGCAAAACTGGAACGGTTAGCAACATTGTTAAATTAGAGCACATAGTTACACATAATAGGAATAATATGGTTCCCCATAGTGGGAACCCCCGAACCATGGGACACCGCGGCATATAAGCAGGGTGCGGTGCAAACTTGCAGGGTGTATGTGTATACCACCTGTCCCTGGCCTTCAGTACCTTGTATGGCCTCCCCTTGCACGTATTACAGTTGACGTGTGCTGGAGATGAGGTCCCAAAAGGTTTCCTGTGGCAGTTCCTCCTAAAGGCGTACAACCGCTGGTAACAGATCGATAAGGCTGTGTGGCTGGTGCTGTAGCCGTCACAACGTCCCACAGATGCTCGATGGGGTTTAGGTCGGGACTGTACGCTGGCCAGTCCAATGTTCGAATCCCAACCGTGTTGAGGTAACCAATAACACATCTGGCTATACGTTTGGTCTGACGTTATCCTGCATGAGGACGAAAGTTTCACCGATGTAGGGGCCAAATGGTACGAAGCACGTTTCGACTATGTCCGTTATGTATCGTTGCCAGGTTAGGTACAATGCATTGAAGACGTGTAACTCCGTGCGGGCTTGGAAAGATATAAGACCCCAAACCATAAAAGACCCACCATCGAAAGGGAGTATCTCCTGCATTGTGCATGCCGCATAGTGCTGATTGCGTCTCGGATAAACACTCGAACGTCTGAAGGAAATGTGCAGATTGAGTCGGTGCTCGTCCGTAAATAGGATACTCGCCTAATCCTGGATCTGCGAAAGCCATCCTTGCTCTTCGGTGCTCCCTGGTGAGAGCGGGCCCTCTAGCCGGCCTCCGTTTGTGGTATTCATGTTCCGCGAGGTGACGTCAAATGGTATTCGTGGTAACAAGGGTTTCATGGACAGCCTGCAGCTCGGCACGATGGTCACGCTGTGTTGCATGTCAATCACGTGCTGCCATTAACCTTATATATCTGTCCTCTACGGCAGTTGTTGCCTTGGCCTACCTTGGCCAGCACGCTTGGTGTGAGCATGTGTCAACTCGCACCTCTGTAGGACCCTTCCGAAGGTTGTATGACAAACCCCGAACCGTCGACCCAGTTGGCGTTTGCCGTACCTTTCAGCTGCCAGTGTTGTAATTGCCCCACATTCGTTAAATTCCGTCGTCACCTCTCCATATTACTTGCAGAAAAGTTATATTACATCTGGTGGGAAAAGGCCGGAGGCCTACCAAGTTACCACTTGAGTTAGGGAAAAATCCTGAAAACGTGTCAATAAAAATGGCCGACATGTCCCGATACACAACTTTTAAAGGTGTGTACGTCATAGGAAGTTGGAAAAATTGATTAAGGGAGTGTGTAACAGACTTTACCAGTAGAGTATATATAAGATTGAGCATAGTGGTTAAGTCTGGGGTCGGAGAGTTGGACACAGAAAGGAAAAGAGTGTGTAGAAAGGCTTATCGCACGAGCCCTTCTCAATGAAGGTATCATAGTTGTGTAGAAGATTGTGTCGAGTAGAAAGATTGAGAAATTGAGTTTTTGAGACATTGAAAACGACCATGTTTTCTCTGCCCAATTTTGAAATACGAGAAAGATCTAATGTCAGCTGCTCCATGGCCACCCTCCTTAACTGCTGTTGGGAGGGACGCCTTTCAAATTGAAATAAATAATGCCAGGTGGAGTCATCTCCACAGGAGTGGATAGGAGAGGAAGTAGCAGATAGAAGGTCATTAATGAAAAACAGAATATATATATATATATATATATTATATATATATATATATATATATATATATATATATATATATATATATATATATATATACTAAAACTACATTATTTGTGTAGGTGCGAATACACAATTCCACATACAAGCACTCCATTCCCTACAATTTCTCGGGACTTCCCACTGATAAATTGTTAGATGGTCCCTTTAATTTTGCTGTTTAGTATATATATATATATATATATATATATATATATATATATATATATATATATATATATATATATATATATATATATATATATATATATATATATTATATATATTTTTTTTTATTTCTCCTCTGGTGGGCAAAGGCCAGAGGCCTACCATTGTTCCACCAAGAGTTGGGGGAAAGTCGGAAACATGGTCAAATTAAAGGCCGACATGACCTGATACACGGCGTTTAAAGGTGCTTAAGTCATAGGTAGTTGGGAAAATAGATGAAGGAAGTGTGTTCCAGACTTTACCAGTAGAGTAAATGTAAGATTGAGCATATAGGTTAAGTCTGGGGTCAGAGAGTTGGACAGAGAAAGGATGAGACTGTGTAGAAAGACGAGTCGCACGAGCCCTTCTTAATGGAGGAGGTATGCGACGAGAGAGTTCAGAAGAGCAGTGTCCATTGTAATAGCGATAGTATAGAGAGAGTGACGCAACATTTCGACGAGGCAGAAAGAGATTGGAGAGAATTAGTGAGAGCAGGAGAATTGATAAGGCGAAAAGCTCTAGACTCCACCTTTTCCAGGAGAGCTGTGTGTGTGGAACCACCCCAGATGTGTGACGCATACTCCATACAGGGGCGAACAACACCCCTATACAGAGCAAGCAACTGGGTGGTGTGAAGAAATACTGAAGGCGCCTCAGAACACCCAACCTCTTAGAAGCTTGTTTAGAAAGAGAGGTAATGTGATCTTTCCAAGAAAGATCACGAGAAAAAGAAACACCGAGAATATTAAGGAGAGATGAAGGTTTGAGTTGCGTGTTTTCGAAGAAGATATCGTAGTTGTGTGGAAGATTGTGTCGAGTAGAGAGATGGAGGAATTGAGTTTTTGAGGCATTGAAAACGACCATGTTTTCTTTGCCCCAATTTGAAATGAGAGATAGATCAGAGGTCAGTTGCTCCAAGGCCACCCTCCTTGCTTCTATTAACTGTTGCTGGGAGGGGCGTCTTTCAAAATGAAAAGAGTAATGAAGGGTGGAGTCATCAGCATAGGAGTGGATAGGAGATGAAGTAATAGAGAGAAGGTCATTAATGAAAAACAGAAAAAGTGTTGGGGATAGGACAGATCCTTGAGGAACACCACTATTAATAGATTTATAGGATGAACGGTGGCCGTCTACAACAGCTGCTATAGAACGACCAGAAAGGAAATCAGAGAGAAGGTCACAGAGAGAAGGATAGATTCCGAAAGAGGGAAGTTTGGAAATCAAAGCTTTGTGCCAGACTCTATCGAAAGCTTTCGATATGTCAGCGCGCACAGCAAAAGATTCACCGAAATGCCGAAGAGCGGAGGACCAAGAGTCAGAGAGAAGGGAAAGAAGATCACCAGTAGAGCGTTTCTTTCGAAAGCCATACTGGCGATCTGAGATAAGATTAGAAGAATTGAGATGTTTCCAAATCTTCCTGTTAAGGATAGATTCGAAAACTTTAGAAAGAACGGAGGTTAAAGAAATAGGACGATAGTTAGAGGGTTGAGAGGGGTCCCCCTTCTTCGGCACAGGGTTGAATGAGCGCACGTTTCCAGCAAGAAGGGAAGGTTGAAGTAGAAAGACATAGAGACGAAATAGTTTACCAAGGCAGGGTGCAAGCTCGGAAGCACAAGTTTTGAGAACCACAGGAGGAATACCATCAGGACCGTACGCCTTCTTAGTGTTAAGCTCAGAGAGAGCAGAAGTGACGTCTTTAGAAGAAATTACAATTTTAGGCATAAATGAGTTAGAGGGGGTTGAAGGAGTAGGAACAGCTCCGGAATCGTCTAAGGTTGAATTTGAGGCAAAAGTTTGAGCAAAGAGTTCAGCTTTAGAGGAAGGCAAAACGGCAGTTGTACCGTCAGAAGATACTAGAGGAGGGAAAGAGGAAGAAGCAAAGTTAGAGTTGACATTTTTTGCAAAATGCCAGAAAGGGCGAGAGGAAGAGGAGCCAGAAAGATTATTGCATTTGCGACGGAGAAAAGAGTTTTTAGTATCTCGAAGAATAGATTTTGCACGATTCCGGGATGAAATATAAGTTGCATGAGATTTCTGGAGTTTGAAGACGACGGTAAGTCCCTGAAGGCAGCATTCCTGCGGCGGATAGCACGAGAACAAGCAGAGTTAAACCAAGGTTTATTAGGTTTAGTGGAAGGGAAAGAATATGGAATGTACGCCTCCATGCCAGAGAGAATCACCTCAGTTATGCGCTCAGCACACTCCGAGGGACCCCTCCCACGGAAACAGTAATCATTCCATGGAAAATCAGAAAAGTACGAACCGCAAGTCAGACCAGTTAGTGGCACCGAAATGCCAGAAACGTCTCCTCGCCGAATGGCGGGGGCCGTTCTTGCGGAAGACTTGAAGAGACAGGACAAGATACGGAGATAAGAAGATGATCGGATGAACCCAGAGGAGGAAAGAGTTTAACAGTATAAGGAGAAGGATTAGAAGTTAGAAAAAGGTCTAGAATGTTGGGTTCATCACCAAGACGGTCAGGGATACGGGTAGGGAGTTGCACCAACTGCTCAAGGTTGTTCTGGATAGAAAATTGGAAGGCGAGTTCACCAGCTGGATCATGAGAACTAGATGAAAGCCATTGGCGGTGGTGAACATTGAAATCACCTAAAATGATGATTTCAGAGAAAGGAGAAGAAGAAAGAATGTGTTCTATTTTGGAGTTAAGATAGTCGAAGAATTTTGGATAGTCTGTAGAGTTAGGAGATAAATAGACAGAACAAATGAATTTAGTCGTAGAATTGCAAGAAAGTTTGAGCCATAAAGTTGAGAATTCAGAAGACTCCAAATTAGAGACACGAGAACAAGACAACATCGTTGCGCACATATGCGCAACATCCGCCTTTGGCTGAAAATTGAGGATAGAGACAGTAGGAGGAAACAGAGTAGGGTTTGCTGTCAGAGCACTCAGAACACCTGAGTTTCAGTTAAGAACAAGAGATGAGGTCTAGAAGAAGAGAGGTGGTGTTCGACAAAGTGGAGATTAGAAAAAAGACCGCGAATGTTGCAGAAATTAATGAAAAACGAAGACCGTGCACCAGGGCAAGCCGGCATAGAGGTCTTGGTGGCGCCAACCCCATCACCGGAGGCCACCAACTCCCAAGTGGTGATGGGGAAGGAGTAGATGAGGGGCTATGTTTGGAATCCGCCCCTCTAGGATTCTCCGAGGCAGATTTAAGTTTTGCCATTTTTGATTAATTTAATAGGTAATGTAAGTGTAAGCGTTTGTAAATATTGTAGGACACATGTGAAGAAGGAGGAAGGTTGGAGCATAGGCACTCCAATGTGAGTCAAGGGTACACTAGAGACCCTCTGAGAAGGTGAAACGCGAAAAGGAACGAACCAAAGGGCAAAAAAGTGAAACGGAATGATCAAGCCAATCCTATCACTCCTCGGGTTATGCCCAATGGGGGGTACTTGCATCGCTTCGGACGGCGCTACGTCCTCCCCTATATATATATATATATATATATATATATATATATATATATATATATATATATATATATATATATATATATATATATATATATATATATATATATATATATATATATATATATATATATATATATATATATATATATATATATATATATATATATATATATATATATATATATATTATATATTATATATATATATATATATATATATATATATATATATATATATATATATATATATATATATATATATATATATATATATATATATTATATATATATATATATATATATATATATGATGTTCAAAGCTTTATTACTTCTGCTCATTTTTCAAATTAAAATTTCCGTTATATATATATATATATATATATATATATATATATATATATATATATATATATATATATATATATATATATTATATATATATATATATATATATATATATATATATATATATATATATATATATATATATATATATATATATATATATATATATATATATATATATATATATATATATATATATATATATATATATATATATATATATATATATATATATATATATATATATATATATATATATATATATATATATATATATATATATATATATATATATATATATATATATATATATATATATATATATATATATATATATATATATATATATATATATATATATATATATATATATATATATATATATATATATATATATATATATGGGGTCCACCATTCAAAATTTTATTATTATTATTATTAATATTATTATTATTATTACAAGAGTCACTTTTGTAAAACATTTTTATTTTCTTTTAAATCTGGATACTTAGATTTGGCAGTGTCTTGTTAGACTTATTTACAATTTTTATTCTGCTATTTTTTAGAGATTAAGTTTAAAAAAGTAAATGACTATACCGAAAATGTACGTTGTTTATTTTATACAAAGGAAGCCTTGTTTTTTTCCGGATATTTTAAATATTTGTTTTTTGTGTTGTACTTTATATGTAACAATTTTGAAGGTCTCAGTGGGGAAATTTAAAAGAAGAACTTGCATTCCTTATTAAGTTTTTTTTTTTTTTTTTTTTGAGAATTATTAAAGAACGGGACAGTAATTTTCTTTAATACTTTTCTCTAATTGATTATATTAAGTTGCTCCTGTTTTGGTCTTAATTTTAAATTGTAGGAAATTAAAATTTTCTTCACTTTTTCGTCAGCTCCTAAGCTGTAAAGTTGGTAAAATCTTTCCTTACTGCCCAAGTTTGGCAGCGAAAGATGAATCACTCAAAGATAATAATCATTTAATTTTTTTTATTTTCCTTATAAACTCTTATCTAATTCATACAATATTATTCCTGTTAATGTTTTTTCATTTTTTTACGAAGTATCATGAAACTTGTGAACAACGATTTTGTTTTTTCTCGTTTCTAATTTGAAATCGTCTGATTTTTTGCACCCTGTGACTTAGAGTCTCTAACAAAAGCTTTTAGAAGAACCTGACACAAAGCTTTTATTTCTAAATCTCTCAATGGCCGCCTTACTGATTTTCTTACCGGTCGTCCTATATCAGCTGTTGTAGACGGCTACTGTTAATTCATTCATCTTTTAAATATATTAACACTGATGTTCCTCAGGTATCTGTCTTATCCGCAACTCTCTTTCTACATTCATTATTGGCCTTCACTCTATTACTTTATCATTTACTTCATTTTCACCCTTTCTTACTTTCCATTTATAAATTTCGTCCAACCCATTAGCAATTGTTATCGCTAGGAAGTTAGCCCTAGAGCATCTAACCTCTGATATTTCTCGAACTTCTTATTACGGCAGAGAAAACGAATTTTCCATCTTTCAACCCGATATAATATTCCACACAACTATAATGTCATCTAAAACATAAAACTCAGACCTTCATCTGTGCTAAATTTTCTTGGTGTTTCTTTTACTCGTGATATATCCTGGAAGAATTACGTTATTTCTCTTTCTAAAGAAGCTTCTAGGATGTTACATGTTGTGATGTTCCTTTGAAATTTGTTCGCTCAACCCCAGTTGATTCTTCTTTACAGTAGCGTTTTTCGCCCTGTATGGAGCATACTTCACACATCTGGAGTGTTTTCACTCAAACAGGTCTCGTAGAAATGGTGGAATCTAAAACTTTCTGCTTTATAAACTCCCTCACTTTCACTAATTCTCTACAGTCTCTTTCTGTCCGTCGAATTATTGCACCACTCTTTAAGTTGTCGCAATTACAGAAGATGTTGCTTTTTTTTTAGCCCTCCCTTCGCTTAATCCTTCCACTGAGGGCTCGTGGGATACCATTTTCTACACAGTCAAGTCTTTACAACTCTCTGACATTAAACTCAACTTAATTTGACTTTCGCATTTTCAAACACTGTGTATCGGGGTACCTTAGCTTTCAATTTGGCCTATCCTAAGAAATTATTATATCTTCTGGAAATTGATATGCCTCTAGCCTTTTCCCACTAGAGGATATATATATATATATATCCACCCTTTCCCCAGTAACCACTTGGGGGTTGGTGGCCTACGGTGATGGGGTTGGTGCCACCAGGATTCTACAGTCGGCTTGTCCTGATGCACGGTCTTTTTTTTCATTAATTTCTGCAACATTCGCGGTCTACACTCCAATTTCCACTTTGTTGAACATCACTTCTTTCTTCTAGACCTCACCTCTTGTTCTTGACCGAAACTCAGATGTTTGAGCGTTCTGATAGCAAACCGTATTCTGTTTCCTCCTACTGTCTATACTCAATTTTTAGCCATAGGCAAATGTTGTGCATATGTTCTGTCTCTAATTTAGAGTCGTCCAAATTTTCCACCTTATGGCTCAGACTCTCTTTCAATTTTACGAATAAATTCTTGTGTTCTGTTTATTTATCTCCTAATTCTACTGACTATCCAAAATTCTTCAACTATTTAAACTCCAAAATAGAGCACATTCTCTATTTTTCTCAATTCTCTGAAATCATCATATTAGGTGATTTCAATGTTCACCACCGCCAATGGCTTTCTTCTAGTTCTCATGATACAGCTAGTGAACATACCTTCCATTTCGCTATCTAAAACGACTTTGAGCAGTTGGTGCAGCTCCCTAGTCGTATTCCTGATCGTCTTGGAGATGAACCCAACATTCTTGACCTTTTTCTAACTTCTAATCCTTCTCCTTAAACTGTTAAACTCTTTCCTCCTCTGGGTTCATCTGATCATCTTCTTATCTCTGTATCCTCTCCTATCCCTTCAAGTCTTCCAAAAAAAAGACCCCCTTCTGTTGAAAGGAAACGTTTGTGGCATTTTGGTGATGCAAGCCGGTCGGACCTGTGGTCGTACTTCTTTGATTTCCCGTGGAATTAGTGCTTCCGTGGGAGGGGTCCCTCGGAGTGTGCAGAACGCATTACCGAGGTGATTCTCTCTGGCATGGAGGCGTACATTCCATTTTCTTTCCCTTCCACTAAACCTAATAAACCTTGGTTTAACTCTGCTTGTTCCCGTGCTATCCGCCGCAGGGATGCTGCCTTCAGGGACAATCATCGTCTTCAAACTCCAGAAACTCACGCAACTTATATTTCATCCCGGAATCGTCCAAAATATATCATTCGTAACACTAAAAACTCTTTTCTTCGTAGAAAATGCAACATTCTTTCTGGTTCCTCTTCTTCACATTCTTTCTGGCCTTTTGCAAAAAATGTCAACTCTAACTTTGTTTCTTCCTCTTTCCCTCCTTTAGTATCTTGAAACGGCACACCTGCTGTTTTACCTTCCTCTGAATCTTACATATACTCTACTGGCAAAGTCTGGAACACACTCTCTTTATCTATTTTCCCATCTTCCTTGACTTGCATACTTTCAAACGCCGTGTATCTGAATATGTCTTTCACATCTATTGTTCAGCTCTCCTTGAAAAGGTGGAGTCTTGGACTTTTCATCTCATCAACTCTCCTGCTCTTACTAAGACTCTCCAATCCCTTTCTGCCCGTCGAATTGTTTTTTACTATTGCTATTACAACGGACACTGCTCTTCTGAACTCTCTCGTCGCATATCTCCTCCATTGAGGAGAGCTCGTACGACACGCCTTTCTGCACAGTCTCATTCTTTGTCTGTCCAACTCTCCGACCCCAGATTTAACCGCTATGCTCAATCTTACATATACTCCACTGGCAAAGTCTGGAACACACTCTCTTTATCTATTTTCCCATCTTCCTTGACTTGCATACTTTCAAACGCCATGCATTTGTATATGTCGACCTCCATTGATCAAGATAAATTTTTTTTTAAAAATTCCGGTGGAATTTGGTAGGCCTCGGCCCATTGCCCACCTTAGATATATATATATATATATATATATATATATATATATATATATATATATATATATATATATATATATATATATATATATATATATATATATATATATATATATATATATTTAGGTTGCATTAGTGATGTGAGAATATACGAGAAGGAGATCCCTTTACCATTAGTCATGAACGAAACAAAATGGGGTCAAGTTACAACATTCGAACGCATCTCAGTGGATTGTTCAGCTCCAAACTCTTGCCTTCAGATGAAGTGTAAACCCCCTTTGGTTTGCAGGGACGAATGGCGCCACGCTCTTTGCCGGTAATCATTTATCTTTTTGACACTTAATCCATCCTTCATATTGCAGTATAACATCTATTTTTAACTTTTATAATTCAATAAAGAAGTACTTAGTTCTAATATATATATATATATATATATATATATATATATATATATATATATATATATATATATATATATATATATATATATATATATATATATATATATATACGTGTGTGTGCGTGTGTCCGTGCGTCCGTGCGTCCATGCGTGTGTGTTTGTCCCGATACATGGTGTCTAAAGGTATGCAAATCAAAAGAAGTTGGGAAATAGATAAAAAAGAGTGCCTTCCAGACTTTACCAGTAGAGTACCATATAGATATATATATATATATATATATATATATATATATATATATATATATATATATATATATATATATATATATATATATATATATATATATATATATATATATATATATATATATATATATATAACGGTTGCCTGAGGTCAGAGTTGAACAGAGAATGGATGATGGAACTGTGTGAAAAGGTGTGTCTCAAGAACCCTTTTCAGTGGAGAAGATATACAGCAGGAAGTTTTGGAAGAGCACTGTCCGTTGTAATAGCGATAAAATAGAGAGAGTGACGCAACAATTTTTAAGGCAGAAAGAGATGTTAGAGTGTTAGAGAAGCGAAAGTGTTTAAAAGACTCCACCTTTTCTAGAAGTACTTTATGAGTGGAACTATCAAGATATTTGAGGCGTACTCTATATATGTGCGAACAACACCCCTATATAGAGCAACCAACTTGGATGGCTCAAGAAATTTCGAACACACCTCGGAAAAAAATCAGCCTCTTGGAAGCTTGTTTACAAAGAGAAGTAATGTGATCCTTCCAAGAAAGATCACGTGAAAAAGAAACACCGAGAATATTCAGAACAGACGGTGGTTTGAGTTGCGTGTTTTAGAAGAAGATTTATAGTTGTGTAGGAGGCTGTTTCGTGTAGAGAGATGGAGGAACTGAGTGTTTGAGGTACTAAAAACGACCATGTTTTCTGTGCCCCAGTTTGAAATATGAGGCTAGTTGCTGCAAGGCCACCCTTTTTGCGTCAATTATCTGCTGTTGGGAGTAATGATATAAAGTAGTAATGAAGGATGGAGTCATCGGCATAGGAGTGGCTAGAAGAATTAATTGGAAGAAAGTCATTCAGGAAAAGTAGTAAAAGAGTTGGGAATAGGACAGATCCCTGAGAAAAGCCGCTATTAATAGATGTAATGAAAGAACTGTTGTTGTCTACAACAGCTGCAGTAGAAAGACTGGAAAGGAAATCAGAAAAAAGGACACAGAGAGAAGGATTGATTCCGAAAGAGGAATGTATAGAAATCAAACCTATGTGTCATACTCTATCGAAGATATTCGATAAGTCTAGCGCACTAGTGAAAGATTCACAGAAATGCTGAAGAGGGAAGGAAAAAGACTCAGAGAGAAGTGAAAGAAGATCGCTAGTAGAACGTTTTTTACGAAAGTTATACTGATGAACAAAGATAAGATTAGAAGAATTGATATATTTCAAAATCTTTCTGTTAGGGATACATTCGAAAACTTTTGAAAAAAACGGAGGTGAAGGAAATAGGACGATAGTTAGAGGGTTAAGGAGGCTTCTCTTTCTTCAGCACAGGCTAAATGAGCTTATGTTTCCAGCAAGAAAAGAAGGTTGTAGTAGAAAATTAGAGACCAAATAGTTTAACACGGTAGGATGCAAACTCAGAAGCACAAGTTTTGAGAACCACTGGAGGAATAACATCAGAACCGTAAAACTTCATAGTGTTAAGCTCAGATATAGCAGAAATTATATCTTTAGAAGAAATAGGAGGAGGAAGTGTAAATCCGAAATTGTCAAAGGTGTAATTAGAAATATAAGTATGAGCAAAAAGTTCAGCTTTATCAGAAGGTAGAACGGCAGTTGTACCTTCAGAAAAATCTAAAGGAGGGAGAGAGATGAATAATTATTGGTTTTGTTGGAGGGGTCCATTAGAATATGCCGAGCGCTTTACAGTGGTGATTCTCTCTGACATGAAAACTTAAATCCTACATCCTTTCCCTTTAAATATACCTAACAAACCTTAGTTTAACTCTACTTGTTTTCGCGCTTTTCATCGCAGAGACGTTACCTTCAGGGATTACCTTGGTCTTTAAACTCCTGAGACTCATTCAAACTATATTTCATCGTGAAATAGTGCAAAATAACAACAAAAATTCATTTCTCCATTGTAAATGCAATAAACTTTCTGGTTCCTCTTCCTCACGCCTTTTCTGACATTTTGAAAAATATGTGAACTTTAACTTTGCTTCTTCCTCTTTTCACACTTTTAGTATCTTTTGGAGGCACAACTGAAGTTTTGCCTTCTACTAGAGCTGAAGTCTTCGCTCAAAGATTTGCCTCTAATTCAACCTTAGACGATTCTGGAGCAATTTTGCATTCTTCAAACCCCCCTCCAACTTATTATGTTTAAAATTATAATTCCTTCTAAAGACGTAATTTCTGCTATCTCTCAGCTTAACACTAAGAAGGTGGACGGTCCTGATGGTAACATTTTTATGGTTCCCATAATTTGAGCCTCTGAGCTTGTACCTTGCCTTTTTAGACTAATTCGTCTCTATCTTTTTACTACAACTTTCCCTTCTTGCTTTAAAAGTGCGCTCATTCAGCCCGTGCCGAAAAAGGGAAGACCCCTCTCAACCCTTCAACCACCGTCCCATTTCTTTGAACTCCTTTCTTTCTAAAGTTTTCGAACCTACCCTTAGCAGGATGACATGAAGATATCCCAGTATGGTTTTTGTGAAAAACGCTCTTCATTCCCTTCACTCTATTTCGTTGAATCTTTCACTGTAGCGCTATATATATCAAAGACCTTCGATAGGTACTGGCACAAAGCTATGATTTCTAAACTTCCCTCTTTCGGAATTTATCCTTCTCTGTGGTCTTCTTTCTGATTTCCATTCCTTAGGGAACCGTATAATCCCAATATTGTATTTCCAATTTTCATTTATGACCTCGATATTACTTCATCTTAATTAGCAGAAATTAATTGACGTAAAGAGGGTGGCCTTGGAAAAACTAACCTCTGATATTTCTAGTATTTCGAATTGGGTCAGAGAAACTATGGTCGTTTTCAGTGCCTTAAAAACTCAGTTTCTCCATTTTTCTACCAGACACAAGTTTCCACAAAACTATGATATCTTCTTTGAAAACACACACACACACACACATATATTATATATATATATATATATATATATATATATAATATATATATATATATATATATATATATATATATATATATATATATATATATATATATATATATATATATATATATATATATATATATATATATATATATATATATATATATATATATATATATATATATATATATATATATATATATATATATATATATATATATATATATATATATATATATATATATATATATATATATATATATATATATATATATATATATATATATATATATATATCACAAAATGCGATGCTATTATTATTCTGTGTTTCTATAGTAAATTTGATTGAAGGAGTAAGGAGATTTAAATTGTAATAAAAGCATTGTAGGGGAAAATTGTAAGGTATGACTGCCAAGACGTCATTAAAGTAGTTTTGGTCCTGTAACAGCCAATCTTTACCTGGAACTTTTGAAACTAATTTAGTTAGTCATATTCCTACTTAAAGTTCTATTAAATTTTGTTTTAATACATTCATGACATCTTGGCAGTCATATCTTACAATTTTCCCCTACACTGCTTTTCATTACAACTAAATTTGCTTGCTCCTTCAATGAAATTTACTATAGAAAAACAGAATAATAATAGCATCGCATTTCTTGATATATTAAAACCAAGGTTAGTTGAAATTTAAAGTTTACAAGAAAACCGACTTCAAGTAATCAGCTCCTACATGTTCTCATGGATCACCCTGGACACATAAACAAAATATCATTTTTAATACTTTGTTAGTATCTTTATTAATCACAGGCACAATTTATAATAATGAAGAGATCACCTTTGTTACACATCAGTTCCTATCCTTTGGATACACTTTACATATCATTAACAAATATCATTGAGCCAGACTATACTTAAAAATAAAAATACTTTAACCAGGGAACCTCAGGAGAATACCGTCATTGTCCCATACAATGATTCATTGATGCTTTTGCAATATACCGCATCCACATTTTATAATATCCGTCAGGATTTCATTTTTCCCCATAAAATTTTCTATAACTTGATTTCTAACAACACTACATTTACAGAAAAAGTCGTCGGTGATTATAAAATTCCATGCATTACATGTAACTAATCTTATTTCGGTGAAACCATTAAATTCCTACATACACGTATAGAACAACATAAAACAAATGCAACACTAGCAACGCCATTTTCTTGCATATTACAAATCACTTCAAAGTAGATTGGAATCATTTAAATTTATATTTTCTTCAAAATCGAAAAATTTAAAAAGACTCATTGAATCTTTCATTATATAAACACTAAATAATTTTAATACTTCTCGTTTTTTGACATAGATAGCGTTCTTTTAGATTATTTGAGGGACATTTCTAAAAAGATTTTTTCATGTAACTAATATTTAAAATTTGCATATTTGTCAATTTGGTGCTTTTTGCTTTCTTGTTTCTGGCAGTATAAGCTTCCTTTGCTTTCTCAATACTTTTTTTTCCTTAGTAGCGTCTGATAAAGAGAGAAGAAACATTTCTGGTCTTTTACTCCTTGTTACT